>OY992897.1:53367969-53487969 GCA_963921405.1 Cepaea hortensis
TAATTGGCTTGGGACACGCAGGGAAATTATCCACGTCGATCCAACAGAATAATCTATAGGGCCCAACTGCTGTAACCTACCCCTGGCTCGGATTTCACATTCAAATCTCAACAATAGCTTCGCGGAAATGGGTTTCATTCTGACTCAACGCGTTCTCGCCATCCCTCATTGTGTGTCAATATTGGTTTCCATGATTGCATGAGCATTGTTGACTGTGTTGTTGATCAACTTTGCTTCATTATTTAATGAAAAGAACAGCGTCAATGATCCTAAGAAGGCATATACAGGAAGTTCTCACGTAACGCCATATTTGCGTTCCTGAAAATCCTTTTGTGAAGCAAATTCACGCACAGGAAGGGACTTGGACAATGGGAACAATGTGGTGAGAGACACCATACCCACAATATGTACACGTATCACGCATATAATAATACATCAACATGGATAGAATAGTGGAGCAACGCTTATAATAAATCACCATTATCATCTTCCACTTTTGGCGTTAAGCGTCGTGGGGAAAATAGTTGACGTTCTAGAGCCCAATGGGTGGCACTGGATAGTGTTATTCCGGGTGATTGTAAACTGTCATTGATCTCATCAATTGACTTTCTTCTTAGGTGCTCTCGTATCAGATCTTCTTTGGTGTGGCGCCAGTGCTGGTAGTTGATGGTTTGCATTCTAACTAGGTGGCCGAACCATTTGAACTTTTACCTTTCAGTGTACGCGGAGCGAGGTGTTGATCCCATTGTCTGTCTGATATAATAATTTCTTACATGGTCCCGGATATTTAAGTTGGCAGCTCTTCTCACAGGTGTTGATTATGTGTATATGTGATGTGGGTCATGTCAAAGTCTGACAATGGTAGGACAGGGTTGTTATGAAAATGCTATTTATTATCTGTCGTTGTGTGGACATATTTGTGTATATTTGGATGTTACAGTATCTGTGTAAGCTGATGTACGAGTATGTGCGTACTTACTTCTTTTACATCTGACTTCGACTTCTCTGTCAATTCTGCCATCTTCTGCTATCATATTTCCTAAATATTTAAATTCTTTAATTTGCGATTTTGTTTTTCGATTCTACCATTACCCCTATCCGTTCATCCTCGAGGAGAAGTTATATTAGGGTCCATCCCTGGCTCAGATTAATAATCTTGTGACTGAACCAGCCACAAATAACGGCTTGCCCACGGCTGTACCCTTACAACCTGATTAATTTGATGGTGATTGTTGTCTATAGAGGGCAATGATGTGTTTTAATTTGGCTAATTTGCTTCAGAGGCTTGCTATTTATCTGTTCATTTGGTGAACCCGGAGTTCTGCTAACATGCATTAATAACAAATATCGAATAAATATATAACTCGTCTAATAAATATATCAGTAGACAATGTGAAAAAGCAGGCATACAATACATTTACAATGTCATATATATGTCGTACGCCACTGTAAACAGTATCATCTATTCACTAATAATTTATTAACATATGGTTCTTTTGCACTACGATGTCACCTGCGGGACCCTCTTGGTGTCCTCGCCAACAATTCCGTCTCATGAACATCACATAGCCCAGACTGTCAATTGTCCATATGAAGATGAAACGTTTTTAATGTGACGGCCTCTCGTATTTTGCATTAGTAACAATGCTGCCTGATGTCAGTTATAGTTCAAGCTCGAGACACATTTAAACACAGCGTGGGAATTAGTGTTCTTTGGGTGCCTTGAAATACGGTCGCTTGCTCGGCTGCATCAGTAGTTTCCACCAGACGCATTTAATTGTTAACGTGCTGCAGAATGTCGTTTGGTGACATGATCAGAGTTTGTAAAATGATTCTCTTTCATATACTGTATGTATGTTATTTAGCATCGCCTGCGTTTGTAACATTGTTCACTTCAGTTTTGCCATGAGCCGTGGTTTTACCGCTTGCGATTTCTAAATGCTCTAGGGGATTTATTGCTTACAACAAGCATATGGGATGTCTTGGTTTTCACCCTTATCTGAAACGGTGAGGTATCCAAACTCATTACGGAATAGATCATGAGGACGTGCGACAATTGGGAACTATAGCTTTGTTTGAACAGAACAATGCCCAGCCAATGCTAGAAGTGAACCAGTGTGTGGCGACCACCTAGACCTCCCAGCCACCTCTTCCCCTGACCTTGTTTAAGATCATGTGGCAGTTGTTAGCGCTGCCACATGAGGTCGTCAGAGGTGTTCCCTCATAGTTTTTCATTGTGAAAGCGGCTGTCTGCACTGCGGAAGATGCACGCCTAACTATAGTGCTATTTACCAGTAAGCATGGATATACGGAGGCCCAGTAGTCTAGTGGGTAGTCCCTATCTTGCCGGTCCGGTTGTCATGGGGTTCCAACTCGCATTGAGGCGGAAGTTTGACATTGGCCCGGGGCTGCTAGATGGAAACTGTCTAAGATGGGTACCAGGTCACGTCTGGGGGAGTGAAGGTCTCCGACATTGTATGGATCACCTGGCTTCTCTAGTGCCGGCTGGTCTAGCACCATGTGCCCAATACACATATAGAAGGGTACTTTACCTTGTTTATGGATACACACCATCATGCCACAGAAGGGTACTTTACTTGTTTGTGGATACACAACAAAATGCCACAGAAGGGTACTTTACTTGTTTGTGGATGTACACCAACATGCCACAGAAAGGTACTTAACTTGTTTGTGGATACACACCAACATGTCCCAGAAGGGTACTTAACTTGTTTGTGGATACACACCAGTATGTCCCAGAAGGGTACTTTATTTGTTTGTGGGTACCCACTAATATGTCCCAGAAGGGTATTTAACTTGTTTGTGGATACACACCAACATGTCCCAGAATGGTACTTTACTTGTTTGTGGATACACACCAACATGTCCCAGAATGGTACTTTACTTGTTTGTGGATACACACCAACATGCCAGAGAAGGGTACTTTCCTTGTTTGTGGATACACACCAACATGTCCCAGAATGGTACTTTACTTGTTTGTGGATACACACCAACATGCCACAGGAGGGTACTTAACTTGTTTGTGGATACACACCAACATGTCCCAGAAGGGTACTTTACTTGTTTGTGGATACACACCAATATGCCACAGAAGGGTACTTTACTTGTTTGTGGATACACACCAACATGTCCCAGAAGGGTAATTTACTTGTTTGTGGATACACACCAACATGTCCCAGAAGGGTTCTTTACTTGTTTGTGGATACACACCAACATGTCCCAGAAGGGTACTTTACTTGTCTGTGGATACTCACCAGTATGTCCCAGAAGAGTACTTAACTTGTTTGTGGATCCACACCAACATGTCCCTGAAGGGTACTTTACTTGTTTATGGATACACACCAACATGCCACAGAAGGGTACTTTACTTGTTTGTGGATACACACTAGCATGTCCCAGAAGGGTACTTTACTTGTTTGTGGATACACACCAGTATGTCCCAGAAGGGTACTTTACTTGTTTGTGGATACTCACCAGTATGTCCCAGAAGGGTACTTAACTTGTTTGTGGATCCACACCAACATGCCACAGAAGGGTACTTTACTTGTTTGTGGATACACACCAACATGCCACAGAAGGGTACTTTACTTGTTTGTGGATACACACCAGCATGCCACAGAAGGGTACTTTACTTGTTTGTGGATACACACCAACATGCCACAGAAGCGTACTTTACTTGTTTGTGGATATACACCAGCATACCGCAGAAGAAAAGCTAGAGTCTCGGCGTTGTTACGCGCATCTCCTTTGATTCTTTTAGAAAGATTAACTTTATGTTTCTCTCCTGCATTGTCTAGTCTGTGGCTTTCTTGGTCAGCTCACCTGTGCGGGTACTGTTGCCAGTCTCTAGAGATAAGGTGATAGGCGGTACTTGGTCGGACTTAGGCTAATCCCAATAACTTCATTGTCGCCTTGGCTTCTTAGCTTCACGACATGGTGCTATCTCATAAAAAAGAGAAGCCCCATGGGTTACATTTCACAGTGGCAGCTGATGTTACCACTGCCTTCTGACAGTTTGCCGTTTCCCTGCCTAGGGGCCTTGTGCCTTTGATTACAATCCAGTGATATCTTAGCCCATTCAGAAAGTGCTAAATTCTGGCCATTTGATACGGAATATTCTCTCGGCCGTCTGCACAACTAGGATTCAGTGCTAGGTCTATCTAAGGAACAACTATATTATACTATAGTTCTCTGTGTAGCGAGCAATATTAGATATTGTACTAAGTGAAGTGGGTTATGTCTCTTAGTATATACTACGTACAAACCTTCCTACGTACTTATATATCCATTCATCCATCCGTCCGTCCGTCCGTCCGTCGGTCGGTCGATTGGTTGTTCGGTCCGTCGCCCGTCCGTCCGTCTGCTGTCTTTCTGACGGTCTATCTGTGTATGTCGAATTCGCATTTGTCTTGAAATTGTATCACCCGAAAAGACATGATCTGAAGCTGTTTGGTCAACGTTGTAACAGTATTTTCTCAGACCACCTTGACATTGGTTCTATGGTTAGTTTCTTGATGTGTGGTCATTCTTATGTACAGGCTATAATTTTCATTTTATTTTAAAATATTTGTTATTTCAGAAGTGATTGCTGGAGTAAAGATCATGTTACTTTAGTATTATTGCCGCTGACATTTCTACGGCAACGTTTCTCACACTGTAAGTTTATGTCACATCCGTGATTATCTAAATGGTAAGACCCGGTCTCCTATTTCAGTTGCAGCCACTGGTCTTTGTTTGTATCCCTGAAATAAATGTATATATGAGGATATCATTATTGTTAAGTCTGTTTTACTGTCTGTTAAGTATTGTTTGTTTAGTATGTCGTGTGTATTCTGTATGTCTCAATTTACCGGCTTTAATGATTCTATGTCATTGGTTTAAGCTCCTAGAGTGCACGTGTGTGTGAGATACATCCATAAGTTGTGCTCTTCCCCTGACTCTAATCCCACAGCCACTGGAATTGATCAATGCAGTTTGATGTGGTGAACGGAGAAAAAGGTTCTTTCACAAATGGAGCAAGTATCAAGGTGGTTTTATATCTGACCATTAGTTCACCCGCAAGGGATATTTGGATTACAGCTGTTTTAAGTCGATGGTTTATTCATTTCATTACATCGCCTCCTCGAAAGGTTAGCTGAAGAAACACTGGAAGTCTCCGGATAGGGATGGGTGGATTGTCACACTATGGATAATACACGAACATAAAGAAGGTAACTGCAGGCAGGTAACAGTACGCATGACATCTCTACACAGATCAATTCTTACTGTCGCACCAGCTAGAATTTCGCTCACGGATATTAACAAGTGCAGGTGGATGCTATAGATATGGCTGGATATGACATATCCACAATCCATATTTGTGAGTTCACTTGAATCATAACAAGTATAGTTGACCTATCGCAGGTACCGCAGTTGGGGTGTGAGTATTAGGTCATCGTATATTTTAGGTCACGAAATAAGAAATAATCAGATGAGGTAACCAGTTGCTTACCTCGAGGCCTTTCCTTCCCAGACAATTCTGAGCGTTGCCTGGTCGATATGTTTCTGAGGCTGGGTCGATCCCCGATACTCCGTAGTCTGGAAACACCCTCCTGCCTCTGCTTAGGGTGAAGTCCGGACTGCTGTCTCAGCCGGCAAGCCCGCTATTTATTATGCCACTGTGGCTTAGTTGGATAATACACCTGATTTATCATGCCATCATTTGTGTCCTATGTCGTTGGCCGAGCCTCGAAGTACTCTTATTCCATCAGCTAGGCTCTGTCGTAATGTCGTGGCCGGAATCCGGCGTGTCTATACTCTAGCTTTGGAGTTGTGTAACGTGTCGTCTGATCTCTACTTTTTCAAATACGCTTATGATTGTCAATAAATACCCGAGAATGTATTTCTCAGTTTATTTAGATTACTTCAATAGTTGTCCGGCTATTGACATATCTGTGTGTTTAATGAAGCCGGCGGCTGCACGAAGACCATGAGTGTTTCATTCAGAAGTTTATGATGTTTTAATGAGCACTCATGCGAAATATTGGGTACGAATTTATGTCTGGACGTACACCTCACTTCGTGTGCGTACGTTAATTAGCTGCGAATTGTTGCAGGTAATCCCTGAACATTTAGATATAATGATATCATAAACACATTGGGGACCATTCAATAGTCACATAGGCAGAGGCTGCATGTATTTATTCATACGTTCGGGAGCTATAAAAATCCTTCATATCAGGTAATGAAGTTGAATTTTTCGTCAAAATTTACTCATCAGCACGAATTGTGTGTGAAATTCAGCCCTCAGCCTGTCTCCTATCTAGCAGACGTGTTTTATTTGTTTATGTCTTAAACACACCATATTTTACAGACAGAACACGAATGCAACCTGGCGTATTGGCCAGTAGAGCAGCCCTGTCGGAGATATTATTATGGAAACAAACAATATTGGTAAAACATGATAGAGATGAAGCAAAACACACACGCACACGCACACACTCGCGTGCGCACAGACATGCGCAAGCACATATGTAATGACCGTTACAGGCACTACATTTTAATAGGCACAGAGCACAGTTTCGCCAGAAGGAGATATTCGTGGCGGGCAAGGAGTCGCTCCTGCTGACATCCAACAGTGATGCCACAATGCACCTCATAACATGAGGCATATTACAGAATAAAAACAGAAGCAATGATCACTGTCGAATAGGTGTACCCTTCCCGCTGTATGCTATCAATGTCAGATCTGGTAGTTGTCAGCTCAAGAAACACAACACGTAAATTGCAGATGACATCCCAAAGACTGACAAGTGTGGTTGTGCAACATGCCATCCAAACTGACAATGTTGGGCTGCATACGAAATCAACAATTACATAGTTTAACTACGTCTCACAGTGACCACATATCAGGGTTAGACAGATATCAGCATGCTCTCGAAAATTGAAACAACCGCTCACGAAAAGGTTGGACAAATGATATTGTTGGGGAGCGTAGATATCAGATTCTCATGCCATCATTGTTGTACCACTCTTTTAATGTTTTATCTTTGTGTAGCAAAATGTGACAAGAAGAATTAGGAAGATACACAGGAAGAGGGGGAGAAGGAGAAGAAGGAGAAGACACAAATATTAAAAAGAACAAGAAGGAGGACGGGGAAGAAGACAAAAAGAAGGGAGAAGAGAAGGGGAAGAAGAGGAAGAAAAGGACCAAGAAAACAATAATAATAATAAGAAGAAGAAGGGAGATGATGAGGCGTAGAAAAAAAAAAGAGGGAGAAGCATCAGTAACATATGACGGATCTGGTGGAAATGGAGGAGGAGTAAGGGGACCAAGATGACAATAAAACGTACGATGATATGTCAAATACTTCTTGGCAATAGGTTCTGCTGGGAGATTCGTGAGGAGGTAACATTGTATTACAACGTTAGGGAGATAAGCTTGATGATTGGTGTGCTGGTACAGTTCACTTGTCACGTTAAGGAGATAGGCGTGATGATTGGTGTGCTAGTACAGTTCACTTGTCACGTTAGGGAGATAAGAATGATGACTGGTATGCTGGTACAGTTCACTTGTCACGTTAGGGAGGTCAGCGTGATGATTGGTGTGCTAGTACAGTTCACTTGTCACGTTAGGGAGATAAGAATGATGACTGGTATGCTTGTATAGTTCACGCTGCATTACTGGGGACATATGATTAATCCACAACAGATATTTATTACAAATCCAAAATGGGAAGTTGCGATTCTGCCATAATTAGTGGACATTACTGTATCACGGGAGGAATGTGCAACATTTCACATTTATGTCAGATAAAATGAACATTTCACAAGGATAATATGTTGAAGTAATTATCATACACTTTGGAGTCTGATGGTTGGATCTGGTCTCAGCCTATCCCATGTGTATATTCTTGAGCTGTTACTCCTGTAGCTGGTACGTCAGCGGAGTTGATAGGCAATTGCTCTGATAATGCCATGAGAGCGGTCGGATGAGGGTCTGAAGCTGGCTCTGGTCGCCTGGCTAAGTGAGGGACAGTTCAGCCACCTATTCGTCCTTGCATCAGGCCTACAAGTGAGGGACAGATCGGGCACCCACGCCTCCTTACATCAGGCCTACAAGTGAGGGACAGATCGGCCACCTATGCTTCCCTGCATCAGGCCTACAAGTGAGGGACAGTTCGGCCACCTATGCCTCCTTGTACCAGGCCTACAAGTGAGGGACAGATCGGCCACCTATGCCTCCCTGTACCAGGCCTACAAGTGAGGGACAGATCGGCCACCTATGCCCCCCTGCATCAGGCCTATAAGTGAGGGACAGTTCGGCCACCTATGCCTCCTTGTACCAGGCCTACAAGTGAGGGACAGATCGGCCACCCATGCCTCCCTGCATCAGCCCAACAAGTGAGGGACAGATCGGCCACCTATGCCTCATTGTTCCAGGCCTACAACAAGTGAGGGACAGATCAGCCACATATGCCTATTTGTACCAGGCCTACAACAAGTGAGGGACAGATCGGCCACCTAAGCCTCCCTGCATCAGGCCTACATCATGTGACGGCCCTACCGCATCACAGAACTATAACAGGAAACTGCTTGGGGACGAATGTACATGACTTCTGTACATGACTTCTGTACATGACTTCTGTACATGATTTCTGTACATGACTTCTGTACATGACTTCTGTACATGACTTCTGTACATGACTTCTGTACATGACTTCTGTACATGACTTCTGTACATGACTTCTGTACATGACTTCTGTACATGACTTCTGTACATGACTTCTGTACATGACTTCTGTACATGACTTCTGTACATGACTTCTGTACATGACTTCTGTACATGACCCACCGGGTGACTGGTCTATACACATATGGAACTAGCACCATATACCCAAATATCTTAATGTATGTACACAGGGTATGTGTGTACTGACTGCATGACTTCTGTACGTGGGCACACACTGCAGCTGTTTGTGTAGACATACATACTGTATGTACATCGTGGATGTGCTGAGTTGTTTAGTTGAAGTCAGAATATCAACCTGAAACATGTTCATGCAGGTAGCAGTCGCGTGCTCAACGTCGCCCTCATCCCAGGCCGCCGAGAAGCTGTTCCACACTGAGCCAGTCCCTTGCACCGTGCATTGTCGTGCCCACGGTGTCCTCAGCGTCCTGTCTCAGTCCCCCTGCCCCGTGCTTTGTCTTGCCCGCGGTGTCCTAGCGTCCTGTCCCGATTGGTCCTCCTGGTCAACTCTTGCTCAGTCTTCCAGGAAACTCGCCCGCCTTCACTGTTCTCTCCATGCCACAACGGCGTTTAACGTGGTCAGTTGTTCCAGAATGTTATATACTCGTACTTAAAGATATAAACAATCCAATAACTAATCAGAATGGCAAATGCACACAACAATTCCCTTATGTACCATCGTAGGGAAATGACCAAGCAAGAATATATATATATATATATATATATATATATATAAAACAGAATGTATGTATGTGGGTGGGTGGGTGGGGATGTATTTGATGCGTTCGATAACGGTCCATCCGATTGAGATGAAATTTTCTACATGGTTTCTTTTCATTCCCGTGCAGCCAACTGTCATAGTTTGGTACTGTAAAATCAGCTATTTATTTACTAAAATTTAATTTTGTAATTATCTGACTTAACATAAGAAAATTTATATAAAGGGACATAACTTTTAGTAGCATTGCTATATCTTAGGTTAAGTCCCCTGGCTATAAATAGATAGATAGATAGATAGATAGATAGATAGATAGATAGATAGATAGATAGATAGATAGATAGATAGATAGATAGATAGATAGATAGATAGATAGATAGATAGATAGATAGATAGATAGATAGATAGATAGATAGATAGATAGATAGATAGATAGATAGATAGATAGATAGATAGATAGATAGATAGATAGATAGATAGATAGATAGATAGATAGATAGATAGATAGATAGATAGATAGATAGATAGATAGATAGATAGATAGATAGATAGATAGATAGATAGATAGATAGATAGATAGATAGATAGATAGATAGATAGATAGATAGATAGATAGATAGATAGATAGATAGATAGATAGATAGATAGATAGATAGATAGATAGATAGATAGATAGATAGATAGATAGATAGATAGATAGATAGATAGATAGATAGATAGATAGATAGATAGATAGATAGATAGATAGATAGATAGATAGATAGATAGATAGATAGATAGATAGATAGATAGATAGATAGATAGATAGATAGATAGATAGATAGATAGATAGATAGATAGATAGATAGATAGATAGATAGATAGATAGATAGATAGATAGATAGATAGATAGATAGATAGATAGATAGATAGATAGATAGATAGATAGATAGATAGATAGATAGATAGATAGATAGATAGATAGATAGATAGATAGATAGCGCAAATTAAATCCACACTGGAAAGAAACGTGAGGGTATTCGAGCAAGCGTTAGACAACAATAATTGTGGCGAGATAACATTACTGGATGGGCCAACTGCGGTCAGTCGGAGTGTAACGCCAGAACCAGACATAAGGTGGCCGGGTTTCGCTGGCACTGGGTTGCATCAGGGAGATGGGTTGTTAGAGATGCTCTGTATGACGGATATAATATTCCCATCGGAGGCCCAGGTTGTCCTTGTTGTTGGTGCTAGTAAAAGAAGATTACTGTTGTTAAACACTGAGCCATGGTTGCTCAAGCCTCAATCATTGAACATCAGCATACTTTGAATTGACTTGGTAGTAACGCTCCACTGAAAGACCACTGATTACTTCATACAATTTGAAACGTGGTATATATTTGTGTGAACAACAACGCTGTTGCTCACTTGATACAGAATTGTACGATAAACGGAAACGGCTACATCTAAAACCTGATGAACACACAATTTTACTACTATAAAATAAATCATGGTAATACATTTCGGACGTCTAGAACAGTTGGTCTGCTTCAATCTGTCCATTACTGTCCCATCTATTTCTATGTATTTGCGTGTCTACTACGTCATTCTGTTATATTTTTCTTTTTAATGTGTCCAAAAGTAGACGCCTGTTATGGGTATGTGATGTGACAAGCCCGTCACATACTGTAGACCTGAATGCACGGATGAATAAGAGGCCTCACCTAGCAGACGACGAGCCCAGGCTTTAAACCTTGGCCCGACGATTCCCATGGCATTGCCAGCGTTCCCTATCAACTTGACTAAGGGTCCGCCTCTGTTTTTACACCATGTTATAAATCCTGTGTATGACGTCATCCATATGTCGCTCGTTTGATGGGCAAACAAAACATTCCCATGACCACACTGGCCCCGGTGTTGGGTTGCCAGACGTCCGGCAAAGAGAGGACATGTCCTCCTTTTTAACTTAATGTCCTCCGTCCGGCAGGCAAAGCTAAAAACCTTTAAAATGTCTGGCTTTTAAAATATTTTATGTTATCATTTTTTTATGTATTGTTGTTACAACTTACAATGTATCTACACTCTACCGTGTGTTTACATTATTTATTAAAACCAATTGCTTAATAATATTTATTTAATTTTCCTATTTATACCAAATGTTACACCAATTATTTGTATACTTTGAATCTAACTGTTGCTCTATTCGGCAACACTAACAATGCTGTAGTCTCTATGGTCAAAATATTAATGTTACTTCCGGTTCCGATAGCAGAGACGCCACTTAAAATTTTTTTTTTTTTTATTTGTAATTTTTGCCGTCTATGTTTATGAAAATGGCATCTACAAAGAGAAAATGCAAATTCTCGAACACTATGAAAAGTAAGTTTCCATGCTTCGTTGAAGGACGCAACGAGAATGAGTCAAAGTGTACGATTTGCGATAGTTACTTGTCCGTTGCCAACAAAGGAACTACTGACTTGGAGTTCCATGTTGACAGTGAGAGACATAGAAACCTAATCAAAGTGTCTGCGTCATCTAGCACATTGACGTCTTTTTTTTTTTTTTTTCAGCCTAAGTACTCAAATGTGTTGCTGAAAGCGCATGCGGTTGAAGCAACTTTGACATTTCATAGTTTGTCATCATCAGTCTTATAACTCGATGACCTGCACAGCTGGTTTGATGCAGAAATTGCTAAAAATATTGCTTGTGCAAAAACAAAGACTGAAGCAATAATAAACCAGGTGATTGTCCCCCACACTGTTAATGAATTGGATAAATCTTTTAGTGGTATTTCATGTTTCGGTCTTTCGACAGATGCTAGCAATCACGGTTCGCAGAAAATATTTCCGATCACTGTTCAGTACTTTGACTGGAAAGCAGGTGGAATCCAAACTAAGATTCTCTAGTTAGACAACACACCAAATGGAACCTCAGAAACTATAACACAGTATATTTTGAGAACACTCCAAAAACATGATTTGTACTCTAAATGTGTTGCCTTTGCTGGTGACAATGCCAATGTGAATTTTGGAGGCATTAACAGAAGAGAAGATAGAAATGTGTTCTCGCATTTGAAAGAAGCCCTGAGCAAGCCATTAGTAGGCGTTGAATGTTCTGCACAACTGCATCCAACACGGCACATATTTAATGCAGATTGACGTTGAATCTATTGTCTTGAAGATATTCAATTACTTTTGTTAATATACACTGTCAGAACAGAAACTTTAAAAGATTTGTGTGACTATGTCAACATTAACTATCAGCAACTACTCTATCACTCTAAAACTAGATGGCTCAGTTTGTTTACAGCTGTTGAGAGGCTTTTGAGGCTGTTCACTGCTTTGAAAGAATATTTTCTTTCAGTGAACCAACCACCTGCTATGATAAAAAAATTATTGGCAGCTATTGTAATAAAATTGTACTGATTGTGGGTTTAATCTGGAACGATTTAAATGAATCATTCAATATGTCCTCCTTTGTCCTCCTTTTTGTCTTATTATGTCCTCATTTGTCCTACTTTTTGTCTTATTATGTCCTCCTTTTGGTGCCCACGTATCTGGCATCCCTACCCCGGCGGCAGCGGTGGGTGTAGTTGTTGCCAGAATCACTTCCCCCAGACTAGCCAAGTGTTAGGGACCGGGCTAAGAGAGACACAGCCCTGCTGGGAACGCATTCTGTGATATTCATTGGCTGATTCGGAGTAATTCCTTCAGCATGTAGTATACTGCTAGAACAGTTGCAATAGCCAGCTCCCTGGCCAAGGCGTTAACTACTTTGTTCGTAATCCCGTATATCCACGTGGGGAAAACAACAGCGAGAGTATGTGAGCTGGTCGTTCAAAAATCATTGGCAAACTACTGAACGTAAAACTTGCCTAGTACATCAACAGCAGCTGAAAAATATTGGTGTTGACTGCAGCGTCCTATAAGGGATGTGCAACAAAAAATAGTTGTAATTGAACTAACACTGATATGCAAAATTGAATTAAATACGATGATTGAAACAAAAGTCCCGAGTTCAGGCCCGGCTGTGTATGATGAATCTGACAAAGACACTTAATTAAGTAAACGGACAGAACAGTCAAGTCCCGTATTAAGAGCACTGAAAGTACTAATAGACTATGATAACTATATATGCACACAGACCGAGAGACACCGGCTCTGTTCTGTTCTCTTGTGGACAACGCCATGATAGGGTAAGCTTTATCTAGTTCATGGAAACTATCATCCGGCCTCATGACACAGTTCTTGCAATCCGCTATCTAGTTTCAGATACGACCCTGCCACTGTTGTAGATTACACACGTCACACTTATAGTTGAAGTCTATCTGGTACATTCAATATTAGGTGATGGCCTGGCCAGAATGATTTAATGTTTTCTTTGGGGATCGTGAGACAATATTTTCAACAATCACGTGGCAGAGTAAATAATTAGACATAGTTATCAAGTTGCTGATCTCCGCCTGGGTAGTCGCGTGGGTGGGCCTAGCTGGGAAGGCGACATTTTTATTTCCCGTGCTCCCAGGGCGAGGATACTGGGGCTGCTGCTTGTCATCGTGATGAGAGACACGTGGCAGACTGCCGTGTATACCAGGAGCTCTGTGGGAGCTTGTTAGAGGTGCTCGGCGATTGCCTTGAGGCTTTCTGTCGCCAGCTCTTCACTGTTACATTGTCTGTATGGGCTCGCTCGTTTGGTAAACATTCTGTTTACCTTTAATGTCTACTAACAGTTAGTAAATATTCTGCTTACCTTTAATGTCTACTAGATGTTGGTAAACATTCTGCTTAATTTTAATGGCTACTAACTGTTGGTAAACATTCAGTTTACTTTAAATGTCTTTTAACTGTTGGTAAACATTCTGCTACATTTAACGTTTACTAACTGATAGTAACCTGTTATTGTGTTTCGTTTTCTTTGTAATCCACATAATTTGCGAAATGTATGATGTCTATTCACATAATAACAATGCACATGTCCTCTACTCATGCAATTTTTATTCCCTCTATTCACAAAACTATAATACACATTCCCTCCACTTCTACATCTGTAATACACATTCCCTCTACTCGTACTGCTGTAATACACATTCCCTCCACTCCTACATCTGTAATACACATTCCCTCCACTCCTACATCTGTAATACACATTCCCTCCACTCCTACATCTGTGATACACATTCCCTCCACTCCTACATCTGTAATACACATTCCCTCCACTCCTACATCTGTAATACACATTCCCTCCACTCCTACATCTGTAATACACATTCCCTCCACTCCTACATCTGTAATACACATTCCCTTCACTCCTACATCTGTAATACACATTCCCTCCACTCCTATATCTGTAATACACATTCCCTCCACTCCTACATCTGTAATACACATTCCCTCCACTCCTACATCTGTAATACACATTTCCTCCACTACTACATCTGTAATACACATTCCCTCCACTCCTACATCTGTAATACACATTCCCTCCACTCCTACATCTGTAATACACATTCCCTCCACTCCTACATCTGTAATACACATTCCCTCTACTCGTACATCTGTAATACACATTCCCTCCACTCCTACATCTGTAATACACATTCCCTCCACTCCTACATCTGTAATACACATTCCCTCCACTCCTACATCTGTAATACACATTCCCTCCACTCCTACATCTATAATACACATTCCCTCCACTCCTACATCTGTAATACACATTCCCTCCACTCCTACATCTGTAATACACATTCCCTCCACTCCTACATCTGTAATACATATTCACTCTACTCGTACAGCTGTAATACACATTCCCTGTATTCGTACAGCTGTAATACCCATTCCCTCATATCATACAGCTGTAATACCCATTCCCTCATATCATACAGCTGTAATACCCATTCCCTCATATCATACAGCTGCAATACCCATTCCCTCATATCATACAGCTGTAATACACATTCCCTCTACTCGTACTGCTGTAATACACATTCCCTCATATCATACAGCTGTAATACACATTCCCTCTACTCGTACTGCTGTAATACACATTCCCTCTACTCGTACTGCTGTAATACACATTCCCTCTACTCGTACTGCTGTAATAAACATTCTCTGTATTCGTACTGCTGTAATAAACATTCTCTGTATTCGTACAGCTGTAATACACATTCACTCATATCATACAGCTGTAATACACATTCCCTCTACTCGTACTGCTGTAATACACATTCCCTCATATCATACAGCTGTAATACACATTCCCTCTACTCGTACTGCTGTAATACACATTCCCTCATATCATACAGCTGTAATACACATTCCCTCTACTCGTACAGCTGTAATACACATTCCCTCTACTCGTACAGCTGTAATACACATTCCCTCTACCCGTACTGCTGTAATACACATTCCCTGTATTCGTACAGCTGTAATACACATTCCCTCTACTCGTACAGCTGTAATACACATTCCCTCTACTCGTACAGCTGTAATACACATTCCCTCTACCCGTACTGCTGTAATAGACATTCCCTCATATAATACAGCTGTAATACACATTCCCTCTACTCGTAAAGCTGTAATACACATTCCCTCTACTCGTACTGCTGTAATACAGACCAGTTCTAGTCATAGAGCTGCAGTTTGTATGTCCTCTAGTCTCAGATCAGCAGTAGGCATGTTCTCTGCTCATATACCAGCAGTAGGCATGTCCTCTACTCATAGAGCTGCATTAGGCATGTCCTCAACTCATATACCAGCAATAGGAATGTCCTCTACTCATATGCCAGCAGTATTCATGTCGTCTAGTCAGACTATGCCAGCTTTATGATGTCCTACACTTCACACCACATATGATGTCCTACACTTAAAATACCCCATATGATGTCCTACACTTCACATACCACATATGATGTTCTACACTTCACACCGCATATGATATCTTACACTTCACACCACGTATGATATCCTATACTTCACACACATATAATATCCTACACTTGATACCACATATGATATCCAACACTTCAAACACCACATATGATGTCCTACACTTCACATACTACATATGATGTCCTACACTTAATATACCACATATGATGTCCTACACTTCACATATCACATATGATGTCCTACACTTCACATACCACATATGATGTCCTACACTTCATATACCACTTATGATGTCATACACTTCACACCACATATGATGTCCTACACTTCGCAGACCATATATGCTGTGCTACACTTCAATACCACAAATGATGTCCTACACGTCACACCACATATAATGTCCTACACCTAACACCACATATGCTGTTCTACACTTCACATACCACATATGATATCCTACACTTCACACCACATATGATGTCCTACACTTAACACCACATATGATGTCCTACACTACATACCACATGTGATGTCCTACACTTTACACCACACATGATGTCCTACACTTCACACCACATATGATGTCCTACACTTCACATACCACATATGATATCCTATACTTCACGTACCACATATGATGTCCTACACTTCACACCACATATTCTGTCCTACACTTCACATACCACATATGATGTCCTACACTTCACACCACATATGATGTCCTACACTAAACATACCAAATATGATGTTCTACACTTCACACCACATATGATATCCTACACTACACATACCACACAGAGATGGGAGTGCCTGCTGTGGGGAAGATGAAGAATAAAGTAAGTCGAGTAGAGGACACTTTTAGAGATAAAAAAAAAAAGTAAGTCGAGTATATGGCACTTTTAGCGATAATAAAGTAAGTCAAGTAAACGGCATTTTTAGAGATAATAAAGTCAAGTAAAGGACACTTTTAGAGATAATAGATTAAGTATAGTAAAGGCACTATTAGAGATAATAAAGTAAGTCGAGTAGATGGTACTTTTAGAGACAAATAAAGAATGCAAAGTAAAGGACATTCTTAGAGATAATAAAGTAAGTCAAGTAACGCTCACTGGTTTAGATACTAAAGTATGTCAAGTACAGGGACACTTTTAGAGGTAATAAAGTCAGTCATGTAGAGGACACTGTTAGAGATAATTTAAAAAAAAGTAAAATACAGGACACCTGTGGTGATAATGGGGTAAGTAAAGTAAAAGACACTTTATGAGATAATTAAGTAAGTAAAGTAAAGGACACTTTTGAGATTATGAAATAAGTGAATTAGAGGATACTTTCAGAAATAATAAAGTAAGCCAAGAAGAGGGCACTTTTAGAGATAATAAAGTAAGTAAAGTAAAGAACCGTGTTAGAAATAATGGTGTAAGTAAAGTAAAGAACACTTTGAGTGATAATAGAGTAAATATAGTAAAGAACAGTTTTAGAGATAGTAAAGTAAATAAAGTAAAGAACACTTGTAGAGATAATACAGTAAGTAAAGTACACTTTTGGAGATAATAAGATGTATTGGACCAGTGATGCTAGCCGTATATTTGTGTGGACCATTCAAAAACGATAGGGGGGACGGTCAATATTATGCTGGCGCCTTGTCTTCCGGGGACGTTTCGTGGTACTCGTGTTAGGTTGCGTGAACCTGCGAGACAAGGTCAGTGAAAACATTCATCCTTAGCTAGGAATGGAGCCGATGATTATCAGACTTACAAGCAAGATACACATGTAAGAGGGAGACAATCTCCGGTGTACCAGTGTGCACATTACTCCCCATGTTCACATAGACCATATATCAGGTAATGGAGTTTATAAACACAACACGACATAAATTCATCTACCTCGAAAATAGTCGATGTTCGCCGGAAGAAGATCGGCTAGGTTAGGAGCCAATGCAAATGAGTTATTTCGCATAAGCTTCACAAGGCAACATAATGAACAGGTTGGTTATCACCCGCATGCATGTAAACACCCATATCTATGTAAACCAACTAATTAAGTTATCTGTGTGTGAATCCACTTTTTATTTAACCATCACTTCTACACTGTTGCTAGTTGTATGTCCATCCCCCCCCCCCTCTTTTTTTTTCTTTCTTTCAAAACTGTGTAGGGGCGTATGTGGCGGGGATGGGTGAATGTGCGTATGTGTCATACACGGGCAAAAACATACCTTCTGTGATACTGGGGAGGGGGTTGAGGACGGGAAAGTAATAGTGTGATAGGTCAGTATTGAACAGGTCTGGTTGACGAGAGCTGGTGTAGAACAATCGATAACTTGTCATAAAGTTTCACGGCGAGTTATGTTTACACAAAGTGGTTCGGGTGAAGCAGATGAAAAACCCTTCATATCAAAACCGGCGTTGCGTTCATATCTGGTGGTTATCTGTTCATTGCGACTATGGCTCTGACTACCTTTATTGAAATCTTTGTTGAGAAAAGAAGTACAATCCACTTTACGCTCACGGGGGCTGTGGCTTTGGCGATCGTGAAACTGCGGTTGACAATACCCGTTATACCGAGTCCTAGGTTCGACATCAGCCGCCGACAATTTGTAAGCAGACCTCGTTGCGTTGATTTCGATTGCACGAGCGTCCGCTATTTGAAATGGCAAATTGCTGAACTAATAGTGCCTAGTAAATCAAAAAAGAGTCAACTATTGTTTTGTTTTTATTCCAACGTCCTGTAAAGAGTTGGCCATGAAACGATGGAGGGTTGTTCATGGAAATCAGGAGATCAACAGGTGAATTCAGACCAGCAGTCTATGTGATGAGTAATAGACATGACAATACTTGATCGGACAATAGTGATATTCTATATACACAGCAGGAATACTGAGGAGAAGTGTTCGAAGATACACCAAAGAACTCTATATACATGAAGAGGTCACCGTGGCTGACTGGATAAGAGCGCTTGCTCTTAACTTCCGGTGCGCAGACGTCTGGGTAGTGGGATTGTTTCATATACCGGTCAGTTGGATTAAACGTGGACTGCTCTGTCAGCCTACTAGATATAAAATTCCTTGTACATCAACCTAGGTTGGGGTTTATCGGAACGTGCTGCAAAGTATCTGCAGCATTTTTAAAAAAAAAGTATACCTGAGCGAAAAGGGAAAGTTCGAGACGCTTTAGTGGAGACAGTACGATCAGCAAGCAATACACCAGTCTAAATCCGGGAAGTCACCAGGTTGTGACGACACACCAGCGGGACAAGACCAGGCAGGGGGAGAGAAGCCTGCGCTCGGATCTCGTAGCACGCATTATGTGTGAAACTGTTGGCCAGCGCTGTTTGGCTCAAAGCATACAAGAGAATTGTATCCCTGTCCCAGAGAAAAGGAATTGACCCACACTGCACCCACTAGCATCGTATTGTGGGACTAATGGGTCGTGCTAACACCCTTCTGCACATCACCATGAAGGGGATGGGAAGCAGCAATATGTATTACAAGAGATACAGACAGGTTTCACACAGAGCAGACAGCAATATGTATTACAAGAGATACAGACAGGTTTCACACACAGCAGACAGCAATATGTATTACAAGAGATACAGACAGGTTTCACACACAGCAGACAGCAATATGTATTACAAGAAATACAGGCAGGTTTCACACAGAGCAGACAGCAATATGTATTACAAGAGATACAGGCAGGTTTCACACACAGCAGACAGCAATATGTATTACAAGAGATACAGGCAGGTTTCACACAGAGCAGACAGCAATATGTATTACAAGAGATACAGGCAGGTTTCACACAGAGCAGACAGCAATATGTATTACAAGAGATACAGGCAGGTTTCACACACAGCAGACAGCAATATGTATTACAAGAGATACAGACAGGTTTCACACAGAGCAGACAACAATATGTATTACAAGAGATACAGACAGGTTTCTCACACAGCAGACAACAATATGTATTACAAGAGATACAGGCAGGTTTCACACAGAGCAGATAACAATATGTATTACAAGAGATACAGACAGGTTTCTCACACAGCAGACAACAATATGTATTACAAGAGATACAGGCAGGTTTCACACAGAGCAGACAGCAATATGTATTACAAGAGATACAGACAGGTTTCTCACACAGCAGACAACAATATGTATTACAAGAGATACAAACAGGTTTCACACAGAGAAGAAGAGATACCGACTCAATGTCTAGACATTTGTATATATCATTTTAAGAAACAGAGCGTGCGATGCAGATAAGCAAACTTGTTGTGTAGAGTATATAGTATTATATATTATATAGTATTATACAGTACGCTCAACTAACGTGTTCAAGTTCAGAAATTGTGGAGAAATGATGTGTCTAGTTCATTTGCTCGACAAAATCCAATCTAGGAACAACAAGCAGCCATTTGTGCAGCCGGTGAAAAATTTAATTGGTTTGACGTGTACAGGGGTTCTGGGGTTAAGATAAGGCTGCATTCTCTCCCCACACAGGTTCAACATCTACACAGAAAGTGTTTGAGGAAAACCAACAATGATGACAGCACTGTCACTATTGATCTGTTTATAATTTGTGGAAACTAAATTCCAGAAAACAGATATACAGATTGCACGATCCTCTTCTCAAATCCTGCTAATAGATTCGACTAAGAAATCCTGTGTTTCGAAGGACACAGTAAAAATGTTTTTCTGAGCGTAGAAAAACGTCGAGACGCCCAACCACGTGTCAAGAAAATATTACAACAGACAAGAAAGAATTTGCAAACGTCACAAACTTGAATTATTGTGGATCCATAATTAACAAACAACAACAACGGGGAGTGTGTACAAAAGCAACAACAGGGAGTGTGTACTAAAGCAAACAGTCGGACACAGCTTTAGAAATACAGAGGGTAACCAGTGGTAAATTCCTATACCAGACCGCCAGTAAACAAATGAAAAATATTTTAGAATCTGAGTCAGGGACTATGTCGCAGTCACTAAAGAAAATCATGGACGTTTTTAAAACTTAAATGTGATAAAAACTTGCGTAGAAAATCGTGAAACACGAAGAAGGAAAATACTGACGATCTTCAAGATGTGAAGATCGAAGGCAGCTTGTCCATACACAGCATCGTGTGTAGTAAACGACACACTTTGGCCATATTTTAAAAAAAAGAAACAGTATTTTGCAAAGAACAGTGACTGAAGACGTGGAGGAGGAGGCAGAGGTTTATCAACACGACTATGTACACAGGACGTTGAGGACAATGTGGCCATGATCAGCCATGAAACAGGAACACTGGCAACGGCTGGAGAATCTCGTCGGCAGGATGCGATGTGCGCGACGCTGCGAGAAGTGCCTGCTAGATGATGACTTTCTCCCTGGGTACCGTTTGATGATACTTCATCATCTCGATGTGCATAATCACATGTTATCACGAACTCACGTGAGTCCTCTCTCTCTCTCTCTCTCTCTCTCTCTCTCTCTCTCTCTCTCTCTCTCTCTCTCTCTCTCTCTCTCTCTCTAAGTGCCTAAGTTGGCGCATAGGGCAGAAGTCGTGGCTCTCTATGTTTGTGCGTTAAACATTTGGATCCAGAAATCTGTTCCTGTAACAGTTGGGAGTTTTATGATGGTGGATTGTCAAGCCGCCGATCAACCGTCTTTAGTCAAGTTAGAAGAAAACATGTCCCACCAACTTAACCCAAGTCGGAAACTCGTAATATAGTGACTCATTTCAAAACAAATAATAAAGTGGATCTGACCAGTCGCAGAAGTCCTCCCGAACAACATTCGAGCGTGCTTAGCTTGCCACTGACCGCCATGCATTTATTGCAGGGGAGATCCGGATACATATTAAGCTGCTGCTGCTGCTGCTGCTGCTGCTGCTGCTGCTGCTGCTACTACTACTACTACTACTACTACTACTACTACTACTTCTACTACTACTACTACTACTACTACTACTACTACTACTACTACTACTACTACTACTACTACTACTACTACTACTACTACTACTACTACTACTACTACTACTACCACTACTACTACTACTACTACTACTACTACTACTACTACTACTACTACTACTACTACTACTACTACTACTACTACTGACTGCTGGCACCTTGCCGACATGACAGACTGTATCTTGCTATATTATGCTTTTGAATAAAGGCATGATAACTACAACCCATGGCGGTAGCGAATGTGACTGATCAGACCAATTCGCGCTGTACATGTTCGTCCACAGTGAATGCATGTGAACATATGGTCATTTCCACCAGCATGCTCCATCTAACGTCTGACACGTTCAGTGAGTGATCTATCTGAAGTCATGTTCTCCTTTGTCTTTATTCCATTTTTGTTATTTACCTTCGGTGCAACGCAATCAGCAGCGTCTTGCTCCCAATGTGCGATATCAATTCCTGTATCAATCATGTCCCGCTTACACACATCTTTGTACCGTATTAGAGATTGAATTCGAGATCTTTTACCCATCTGTAATTCCCCCCAAATGATGTCCCTTGATATTCTACCATCATCCTTCCTCCTAAGATGTCCTATCCATCTAAGTCTATGAAGACTGAGCATGGAATAAACCGTCACACAACCTGATCTTTCCTAATACTTCAGTATTTGTGATTTTGTCTTGCCACATAATACCAAGTATCCTTCACATACATCGGATATGAAAGCTGTTTAAACGTTACTCTTGGTGTAAAGTTACCAGACTTCACTGCCATATAGAAGTCATATTGATCGCTATGATGATAATCCGTATTGAACAACACTGCACCAACTGAACACCTGTCAACAAAGGATAGCTAGATCTATTTAATGAACCGGAGACTGCATTTGAGTGGGTTTTCTGAGTTTTTACATCTGCTGATACATAATAACCATAAGGTGATTATTTTTTTTTTAATCAAAGGAGTTATCAGATGAGTTGCGATTACACTAGCCTTAGTTCTTTGAGACTAGGAAATAATACTTCACGCTTGGAAGATGAATGGTGACTGCCTGCATCAAATAAACAAAGCATCCGCCGTGCTTTGGTCATTGCGCATCCACTATCAGATGTGTTTCCCCGCATCCATCAATGCATCCATCCGATTTGGGAGGGGGGGGGGGGGTACTGTCCACCTCGTTCAACCAGCTTCATTGGCGTTGGTTATAATTGTGTTGGATCAGTGTGCGCGTTTAGTTTCTCTCGTCTTCTGTGTCAGTGTTATCTGGTTTTTTTTTTATTTCGAAGTGTTCATATCAGCGCTTCACCGCGCTTCAATTCTCTTTAGATAGCACATGTGTACAGCGTATATGCATGTCATTTTTTTCTTTCTGTACAGTCAAAATATTTTCAGAAATATAGAAGATATGGAAGGAATCAATACTGGAGGACGATACATCAATAACATTAGATATGGAGATGATACAGATTTGATTGCAGACAATGAACAGGACCTGCAAAATTTAGTAGACGCGGTTGTTGCACACAGTAAACAACTAGGGTTAGAACTGAATATTAAGAAGACACATATTATGGTTGTCACTGGGGAGAAGGAAATATCACAATGTGATATACGAGTAAATGGGCATATTCTTAAACAAGTGAATCGATACAGTTATCTCGGAACAGTCATAACATCTCATGGGAGATGCCTTGAAGAGATTAAAACAAGAATTGCCATTGCGAAGGTAGCCTTTTGCAAGATGAAGAACATTCTGACCAATAAAAAGATATCAATTGAAACGAGAAAAAGAGTGACGAAGTGCTACATAGAACCTGTACTTTGGTATGGATGTGAAGCGTGGACAATAAGCAGTCAAGCTGACAAACGCTTGATGGCTGTGGAAACGTGATTTCTGAGAAAAATGCAAAGAGTACCATGGTCAGACAGAAAAACCAATGAACAAGTTCTTCAAGAAACAAATGAAGATCGTAAATTGATTAGACGTAGACAGTCAACATTTTTTGGGAATGTTATGAGAAGAAATAACTTGGAGAACTTGGGGACAACTGGCAAGATCGAAGGGAAGAGACCAAGGTGGAGACCGAGAAGTAAAAAACTGGATGGCTTGGTCACGTAGCATGGTCGAGATAGGTGCACGGAGCTGATCCACGATTCTGGTGATCGAGTGAGATGGCAGAACATGACCGCCCACGCTTATCGACATGGCACATAATGGCATGTGGGGAGTTGGGGGGAGAATTTGTGGTGATGGTGGGGGGGGGGGGGGGTGGTGGTAGGATCCGCCTTAACGTGCTAGCTAGATAATTGTCATAGGTTCGAAACCGCATCGGGGAGGAATTGTCACAAGCGGCCTGGACTCCCAGCCTATACTGGGTACCGGGCCATATCTTGGGAAGTAAAGGCAGGCTGGTCTATAGAAACATGGTTCCTGCATCGTATAGCCAATGACTGGTCTATAGAAACATGGTTCCGGCATCGTCTAGCCAGTGACTGATCTATAGAAACATGGTCCCGGCATCGTATAGCCAATGACTGATCTATAGAAACATGGTTCCTGCATCGTATAGCCAATGACTGGTCTATAGAAACATGGTTCCTGCATCGTATAGCCAATGACTGGTCTATAGAAACATTGTCCCGGCATCGTATAGCCAGTGACTGGTCTATAGAAACATGGTCCCGGCATCGTATAGCCAATGGCTGGTCTATAGAAACATGGTTCCGGCATCATATAGCCAATGGCTGGTCTATAGAAACATGGTCATGGCATCGTATAGCCAATGGCTGGTCTATAGAAACATGATTCCGGCATCGTATAGCCAATGGCTGGTCTATAGAAACATGGTTCCGGCATCATATAGCCAATGGCTGGTCTATAGAAACATGGTTCCGGCATCATATAGCCAATGGCTGGTCTATAGAAGCATGGTCCCGGCATCATATAGCCAATGGCTGGTCTATAGAAACATGGTTCCTGCATCGTATAGCCAATGGCTGGTCTATAGAAACATGGTTCCGGCATCATATAGCCAATGACTGGTCTATAGAAGCATGGTCCCGGCATCATATAGCTAATGGGTGGTCTATAGAAACATGGTTCCGGCATCGTATAGCCAATGACTGGTCTATAGAAACATGGTCCCGGCATCGTATAGCCAATGACAGGTCTATAGAAACATGGTCCCGGCATCGTATAGCCAATGACTGATCTATAGAAACATGGTCTCGGCATCGTATAGCCAGTGACTGATCTATAGAAACATGGTCCCGGCATCGTATAGCCAGTGACTGGTCCATAGAAACATGGTCCTGGCATCGTATAGCCAATGACTGGTCTATAGAAACATGGTCCCGGCATCGTATAGCCAGTGACTGGTCTATAGAAACATGGTCCTGGCATCGTATAGCCAATGACTGGTCTATAGAAACATGGTCCCGGCATCGTATAGCCAGTGACTGGTCTATAGAAACATGGTCCCGGCATCGTATAGCCAATGGCTGGTCTATAGAAACATGGTCTCGGCATCGTATAGCCAGTGACTGGTCTATGGAAACATGGTCTCGGCATCGTATAGCAGTGACTGGTCTATAGAAACATTGTCTCGGCATCGTATAGCCAATGGCTGGTCTATAGAAACATGGTCTCAGCATCATATAGCCAATGGCTGATCTATAGAAACATGGTCCCGGCATCGTATAGCCAATGGCTGGTCTATAGAAACATGGTCCCGGCATCGTATAGCTAATGGCTGATCTATAGAAACATGGTCCCGGCATCATATAGCCAGTGACTGATCTATAGAAACATGGTTCCTGCATCATATAGCCAGTGACTGGTCTATAGAAACATGGTCCCTGCATCGTATAGCCAATGACTGGTCTATAGAAACATGGTCCCGGCATCATATACCCAATGACTGGTCTATAGAAACATGATCCCGGCATCGTATAGCCAATGAATGGTCTATAGAAACATGATCCCGGCAGCATATAGCCAGAGACTGGTCTATAGAAACATGGTTCTTGCATCGTATATCCAGTGACTAGTCTATAGAAACATGGTTCTTGCATCGTATAGCCAATGGCTGGTCTATAGAAACATGGTCCCGGCATCGTATAGCCAGTGATTGGTCTATAGAAACATGTTCCCGGCATCTTATAGCCAGTGACTGGTCTATAGAAACATGGTCCCGGCATCGTATAGCCAGTGACTGGTCTATAGAAACATGGTCCCGGCATCGTATAGCCAGTGACTGGTCTATAGAAACATGGTCCCGGCATCGTATAGCCATTGACTGGTCTATAGAAACATGATCCCGGCATCGTATAGCCAATGACTGGTCTATAGATACATGATCCCGGCATCGTATAGCCAATGAGTGGTCTATAGAAACATGATCCCGGCATCGTATAGCCAATGACTGGTCTATAGAAACATGATCCCGGCAGCATATAGCCAGTGACTGGTCTATAGAAACATGATCCCGGCAGCATATAGCCAGTGACTGGTCTATAGAAACATGATCCCGGCAGCATATAGCCAGAGACTGGTCTATAGAAACATGGTTCTTGCATCGTATATCCAGTGACTTGTCTATAGAAACATGGTCCCGGCATCGTATAGCCAGTGACTGGTCTATAGAAACATGGTCCCGGCATCTTATAGCCAGTGACTGGTCTATAGAAACATGGTCCCGGCATCTTATAGCCAGTGACTGGTCTATAGAAACATGGTCCCGGCATCGTATAGCCAGTGACTGGTCTATAGAAACATGGTCCCGGCATCGTATAGCCAGTGACTGGTCTATAGAAACATGGTCCCGGCATCGTATAGCCAGTGACTGGTCTATAGAAACATGGTCCCGGCATCGTATAGCCAGTGACTGGTCTATAGAAACATGGTCCCGGCATCGTATAGCCAGTGACTGGTCTATAGAAACATGGTCCCGGCATCGTATAGCCAGTGACTGGTCTATAGAAACATGGTCCCAGCAAGGTATAGCCAATGTCTGGTCTATAGAAACATGATCCCGGCATCGTATAGCCAATGACTGGTCTATAGAAACATGATCCCGGCATCGTATAGCCAATGAATGGTCTATAGAAACATGATCCCGGCAGCATATAGCCAGTGACTGGTCTATAGAAACATGATCCCGGCAGCATATAGCCAGAGACTGGTCTATAGAAACCTGGTTCTTGCATCGTATATCCAGTGACTTGTCTATAGAAACATGGTCCCGGCATCGTATAGCCAGTGACTGGTCTATAGAAACATGGTCCCGGCATCGTATAGCCAGTGACTGGTCTATAGAAACATGGTCCCGGCATCGTATAGCCAGTGACTGGTCTATAGAAACATGGTCCCGGCATCGTATAGCCAGTGACTGGTCTATAGAAACATGGTCCCGGCATCGTATAGCCAGTGACTGGTCTATAGAAACATGGTCCCGGCATCGTATAGCCATTGACTGGTCTATAGAAACATGGTCCCGGCATCGTATAGCCAGTGACTGGTCTATAGAAACATGGTCCCGGCATCGTATAGCCAGTGACTGGTCTATAGAAACATGGTCCCGGCATCGTATAGCCAGTGACTGGTCTATAGAAACATGGTCCCGGCATCGTATAGCCAGTGACTGGTCTATAGAAACATGGTCCCGGCATCGTATAGCCAGTGACTGGTCTATAGAAACATGGTCCCGGCATCGTATAGCCAGTGACTGGTCTATAGAAACATGGTCCCGTCATCGTATAGCCAGTGTGTCTATGGCATGTAGAAAGATACACTTCACACGTGACACGGTCTCCCAGATTAACCTAGTCTAAACTGGGTACCAGGAGATGTCTTAAGAATGAAAGGCGACCGGCAGGATATGAAGGAGAAGACACGTCACGTATGTAGAGGAACGTCACACTCCACCCATTACGTCAGATACCAATCATGCAGTTATGTTTACTTATACCAAATGGTCATCAGTAAAAGTCATACAATATAGGGCCCAGAAACATATATGCGGCTCAGAAACATGTATTTTTGCATATCCTATCTACAGGACATCGCAGTCAACACCAGCATTTTACTGCTGGTGTTGATGTCTCTGCAAGTTTACGTTCAGTAGTTTGCCATTGTTCAGAAACATTAGACATTTCAAATTAGGCTTCAATACAACATCCTCAGACCTGTAGTTGGCACTCTCGCCAGCCCACCCGGCGATCTTGTGTTCGTGTCCCCATGGAGGTGAATATTTAAAAAAAAATGAACTTGGTCTTAGATGGACCCAGGCTAAAATGTGTTACATGGATTGTTCTGGAATGTAAACACGGTGATAATAACGATATCACCAATTGATAATTGGTGTATAAAATATGGGGCTCACATCATATACTCAGCGTGCCCCAAGACGTAGAGGAGGACCCTTTATTTAAACATGGTCGAGGGAAGAGAGTGCAGGGAACCACACTTATCTAAAGTCTGACAGACATTCATTGCAAACTTTAAACCAGGCAAGATTTGGCGATAGTTAAATGTATGCATGCAGTTGTAATATGAAACCTCATTGGTTGATACTCAAGGATGTGTTGCCTTTATTATCTAGTCTGTGAATGGACGTTTCTAGACAGCCAGGCGTATTCTAAATTTATTGTTCGGCCGTCTGCCACTGTGTGTATATATGTATCTGTGTCAATGTGTATATTTACGTCATGGCTTGTGTCTAATTTTCTGCCGTGCCCATTTTTACAATATTTCTCGAGTTATTACCACAACTGGCGAATTTTTTATATGTGGACAGCTTTGATGTAAAAAATGGAGATTATATTTAACATTTGTTTCCAACCCTGATGTCATCTTTTGCACGGTGTATGACAGCTTACTTTAACAAACTGTTGTCCGTCCTCTCTTCCGAGTTGTATATCTCCGCGTTTCACCAGTTATATGCTAGTTTACTGTCAGACATTTATGTCTGTCATCTTTCACCAGCTTTATGTTAGTTAAGTGTCACATAGTTATCTTAGTGTACTCTCACCATTTATGTCTGTCGACTATCGCAATCTTTATATATTTCCATACGATTTACATTACTTCACTGGCATAGGCCGACGTTCCTAGCACTTACACTCAGACAGTGGGAGGAAGAGGAACTATGGAACAAGAACCGCGCACTGGTGGACGGCTGCATGCACTGACATCCTAAAGGGAAGAAAACAGACGCTAAAATATTATAGAAACAGGGCGGACAATTAATTAGAAGAATACATAGTAATAAGAAATAATACACAGCCTTGTTTCAAGCAAAGGAAAAGCACTGGAAAACATAATGCCGAACACGTAATCCAATAACATATACCGTCAAAGAGGTATGCGACACAAGAAACGTTATCACAGGGGGGAAGAGAAACGAAAGTAAAGCTATTCGAATTTTCAAACAACCTAAGACAGCAGAAAAGAACCAGCAGAAGGCGGGCATATTGGCTGAATGTGTCTATACAGCTAATGCAAAAGAAATCTCCAAGGGAATGAAAATTAACGGATTTGTAAGGATGCCAGTAAAATGTAATAAAGGCACTCGGAGTATTACAGGGGATCTGTCATATTTGAATGATGACATTAGAGCAGAGAAAGTCCAAAAGGAAATAAATAAAAGCATAATCACTGCCCCCAAAACATGACATTGCAAGGTGTGCAACATTAAAGAAGACAGGATCAAGAACCATCGGAGTTATAATATCCTAAATTTGACGGCATTAAAATTCAGTGCTCAGCAACCTTTCCCGGGATATGGGAGTGCGCCATCCTGATAAGAATACTGGGGCTCAGAAAATGTGAAGACTGGGCGGGGTAATACAGACCACCACATTTAACCCCAAGCTTAGGAAAGCATTCTAGAAACCCGTGCAAATGCAAGGTTAAAATTGAACATGGAAAAGAATAATTTACAAAACAAAACGCAGTCTAGATTTAGGAAGAACTGTAGCTCAATAGACCTACTTGTTCGGTTAAAACAAGAAAACAACCTGGTTTACAGAGAAAATTGAAGACAATAGTTGAGCCATTTCTGGATATTTCGAAGCCTTTCGGTATTGGCTGCAGAGAGAGAGAGACCGAGAGAGAGAGAGAGGAAGAGAGAGAGAGAGAGAGAGAGAGAGAGAGAGAGAAGAGAGAGAGAGAGAGAGAGAGAGAGAGAGAGAGAGAGAGAGAGAGAGAGAGAGAGAGAGAGAGAGAGCAGTCCTAGAAATATGACTAAGAAAAGACTTCCAGCAAAAGCCCAAGACTGATCATTTACGGTAAAAGCAAAGAGTAGTATGTGAACATCAAAAATGGTTGTTCGCCCAAGGATGAGTCCGCTTTCAACAGGTTTCACCGTAATGATTGATCACTGAAAAGAATGTTAAAATTTAATTACCACGATGTGCTGATAATGCTGCCATATGGAGGACTGAGAAGGTGGTATGGCTACCAAGATTCCATACAAAACTACATTTACAAACACCAGGGGGGGGGGGGGGGGGCAGACAGGAGATTGCCAATGTAATCTGAGACAAAACTCAACAAGCACAAACAACATTTAATTAAACACAAACCGCTGTTGAAATCTCAGACAATGCAAAAATATGTGCCCACTCACCAAGAACAGCATATTAGATCTGAACGAAGAAGCAGCAACATTTATGTACAAATAGCTAGCATTAAAATGTACACACGTGTTTTCACTGCATTGCAAAATTAAAAAAAATAAGCTAGAAAAGGCAGTCAAAGTACTGCAGAAGATCTGTCATATTTGACATTAGTGTGAGATGATATACATAAAAGTACTAACACTGCCTCGAAGACATGACATTTGAAGGAAAGAAGGAAAAAAATAGGGAATAAATAAAAAAGAAATGAAAAAACAAAACAAAAAGGAAGAAAAAAGCACTGTATAACCAACAGTGTATCTAATTTCACTGCACACTTATTGTATTTAACTGCAGAATGATTGCTACCATAAATGTATTGAAAACAATAACCCACCAAAGAGGCTGATTATTTCAACGGAATCATTGGCAACAGTTGTAGCTCTATGAATCGCAACACGACGAAGTCAGACGGTGTCTTCCTGATCAGCACATATCAAGCTTCCAGGATTTGTTCAGTGTTCATAGCCAGGACTCCAGCACATATCTAACCTCTAGATCAGTGGTTCTCAACCTTTTATTGGCCCATTCACCACTTCGCCATATGTTCAGAATGTTATTCCCCTCCTTTCGTATTTCCTCCCTATAAATTCCCCCCCCCCCTACCCCTACACAGTATACGTAAAAATGGAAGCTAAATTTAATAGCACATACTAGAACAAGTCTAAACGTCTACATAAAACGTGATTTGCGGTCAACTTACGTTAGAAAACGAATTTCAGAAGAGCGAGAAGAACAGAATTGTAAAATATGGAGGGAAAACCAATATCAAGTAATCGGTTCTTGTATTAACGCGATCTTGAAATAATCTAAATTCCCTGGAAACCCTAAACTCCCCCCCCCCTGGGGAGGGGGGGGGAGGGGGAAGAGAGGAGTGGGAATTCCCCACCGATTGACAGCTAATGCTCTAGATGATGTCCATATATCATAGCCATGACTCAAGCACATAACTAACCTCTAGATTATGGTCTGTGCAGATAACAAGGATTCTAGCATATTTTAACATCGAGATGATGTTCAGTGCAGAGAGCAAAGCGGACCAGTACACATCTAACATCCAGATCATGTTCATTGCACACACATCAGCGACTCGACGCGCTATCGAGAACAGATCGCAATCGGATAACGCCGAGGATGTCTCGCGTTAAAAGTACCGCGCAGAGACACGCACTATATGCAGAGGGGAAAAAGAAGGCAGAGGCGAGAAAGGCCGCTGCGACTGCTGAGTCCAATTCTCCAAACAGCAGTCCTGCTCCTACACAAGCTGAAGCCGTTCCCGTCTCTGAAATGACCACAACTGAAGCCAGCAGCAGCCGGGAAGTCCACAACAGCACCAAGGTGATGCAGCCCAATTTACCAGAGACTTCCACACAGGGGGAAACAACAGCAACGGAGGACTTCGCCGGCAAAATACTGCTATAGCAGACAAGCGTTGGAGAAGCCAAACTGTCGGCGCTACCAACAGACAAGATCCTTAGTCTGTTGGAAAACTAGCTGCGAATAAATAGCGTCGACCAGCCACACAAGACACCTGATGGAGTAGTGGTCTCCATCATCAAAAACCCAAAGACCACAGCACTTATGCAGAAAATTGCACAAGAAGAGAAAGCCGTCATCCAGCTCCAGCACGGCATCATATTGGAAGCCAAGAGGCACTGCACAAGTAAACGATGGGTCATTAAACGAGTCAAGACCCATCTCACCAACGACCAGATCAGGGAGATGCTGACGAGGGAGAACAAGAAACTCAAGATCACCAGTGCTGAGGATCATCGGCAAGAATAAGATCCCCTCCACAGTCGTCATCGTAACATCGGAGGATCGAGTGATCTCTCAAGTCATTAGATGGGACACAAAAGATCAAGTTCCAGAGTAATAAATACCGAGAGTGCTGCAGTGCTCTAAGTGCCAGAAGGTTTGGCACATCCGTGCCACCTGTAAGAGAGAGAGATGGAGGTATGTAGATACTGCTCTGGACCCCAACCATAGAATCAAAAAAGATCGACAAGGACTTCAGGAGGCCTAACAACTAACAGATAGTGCACCAACTGCCACGGCAATCACGGCGCCAGGTACCTCGTCTGCCCCTGCCATCCAGACAGCAAGGAAGCCATGAAGATTTCCATCAAGTCCAACCTAGCATATAAAGAAGCTAGAAGGCAGTACGAGGTGACCAATCGACTTAAAAAAGTGACAAAGCGCAACTGAGAGGCCAACTGAAGGACCTGCGATCGTAGTTCAAAAGCATGGAGGAAGAAAAAGACAAGTCACAAGAAACACAGATAACGGCCGTTCAGTGCATCCTGGACGAACTGAAGCAAGTTCAGCAGAAGACTGAGCAGGATGTCGCTCGAATGGCTGCTATAAAGGCTGAGACAAACGAAACTCTATCAAAAATTCAAGAAGAGAGACAAACGACAGAACAAAACTCTTAGACAGATCCAAGAAGAAAGAAAACAAATAGAACTACTCAAGTCACAGAACGAAACATCAGAAGCAGAAGATGCAAAGGCCTAGAAAGAAGAAGAAGCAACAAAAGAAGAAATAGAACTGGACGAAGTAGGCTACCTAGACCAAGAACAAGTGTTAAGGGCGGTCATGAATCGGTATCGCTCTCCACCAAGATCGAACTATCGAGACGGCACACAAAATCAAAGAAGACCGAAAAGATTCGAAGACAACCCAAGACGGGGAAATAGATGGAACACCAGGAGAGACGACTACCGGTAATCATCCCTGAAGGAAACAGCACCATATGACAGGGTGGGTACACAATTACTCCAGGCATTAACAAATGCGCGATTCTGTCCAGACATGAAAAACCTCATCAAGAAAGCAACGAACACAGTCAACCCATCAGAAACCGGGAAGCTGACAACAAGCAGCCCAATCTACGAAAGCCAAATTACAAGTCACACCATAAAGGCCCCAATTATAGCCATGTCGACAAATCGAAGGCTGAAAGGGGGTATTCGTATCAAGAATTGGAATTTGAAAATTGGAATGTTCATTACAGATAGCACAGAGGACCAGTACATATTTAACATCCATATAATGTTCAGTGCAGATATAAATGAGACCAAATTTTGTAGGAATTAAAGGGAGTGAAATTGCGGATGAAAAAGGTCATAACCGTCCAGGAAAAAATTACAATAAACATGTTGAAGATGACAGAAACACAACAATTTACACACTATACAACAGATAGATCTAAACTAACATGCAATCAATGACTGAAAGGAAGACAAGCATGTACATTGCTGAATGCTCCAATGCCATTTAACAAATGAACTACAAATTTCATGCACTTAATATGTCTGCAATTACCTTCATGTGTTGCATATTTTGCTATAGAATAAAATGACTACTCATTGTCGGAAGCATAATAATATAGAGTATTGTTCGCTGGGGTGGAGGGAATACGTGTATATACATACAAAACCGCCAATGAAACGTGTGACCCAGTCCAGTGAACCTCTAAATAGGGGGAAACGCTTAAGGTAAATTGTCCCAGAGACCAACAACGCAGGGTAAAGTAATACAATATAACAATACATTACTAAATAAGAAATTAGCCATGCAGATTAATTTACTAATAATTGTAAGTCAGCGAAAACCACTAAATAAGAAAGCAAAGTGGCACTGAAAAAAGTGTGAAACTAATCGCCAAATCTTCCCAAGACCAGGGGAAGGGCACAGTGTTTGTATCACGACCGCTGAGAAGGCATATATAGACAATTAAAGCATTCAAGATCGCAAATAATATATATCTGGTGGTTACGTGTTATGGAAGGAATCAACATTGGGGGACGAGACATCAATAATATTAGCTATGCAAATGATACAATCTTGATTGCAGACTATGAACAGGCCCTGCAAAATTTAGTAGATGCGGTTGTTGCACACAGTAAACAACTAGGGTTAGAATTGAATAATAAGAAGACAAAGATTATGGTCGTCACTGGGAAGAAGGAAATACCACAATGTGATATACAAGTAAATGGGCATATTCTTAAACAAGTGAATTGGTACAGTTATCTTGGAACAGTCTTATCAGATGGGAGATGCCTTGAAGAGATTAGAACAAGAATTGCCATTGCGAAGGTAGCCTTTTCCAAGATGAAAAACATACTGACCAATAAAAAGATATCAACTGAAACGAGAAAAAGAATGTTGAAGTGCTACATAGAACCTGTACTTTTGTATGGATGTGAAACGTGGACAAGCTGAAACACAGCTGATGGCTGTGGAAATGTGGTTTCTGAGGAAAATGCAAAGAATACCATGGACAGACAGAAAAACCAATGAACAAGTCCTTCAAAAAACAAATTAAGATCGTAAACTGATTAGAGTTATTAGACGTAGAAAGTCAATTTTTTTTGGGCATGTTATGAGAAGAAATGAATTGGAGAACTTGGTGACAACTGGCAAGATCGAAGGGAAAAGACCAAGGGGAAGACCGAGAAATAAATACCTGGATGGCTTGCCCACGTAGCATGGTCGAGACAGGAACACGGATCTGATCCACGACATGGTGATAGAGTGAGATGGCAGAACATGACCGCCCACACTTATCGGCAAGGCACATGATGGATGGATGGATGGATGAATGGATGGATGGATGGATGGATGGATGGATGGGTTACGTTTTGGAATCCCCATTCATCCGGGATAGTTTCTTGTGGTCAACTTTCCCAAGATTTCCCAGCTCGGCCCAATCTTGAACGAGACAGTCAGTTAGTCAGGTAATTAGTTAGTTAGTTAGTCAGTCAGACAGTTAGTTGGTTAGTTAGTCAGTTATTTAGTTAGTCATTAGTCAGTCAGTCAGTCAGTCAGTTAGTTAGTTAGTTAGTTAGTTAGTTATTTAGTTAGTTGGTCGCGGTTCCAACTTCACGGCAAAGAGTTGATCCATAATGCTCCATTCCTGTGCCAGTAAATATCACACAAAATCCCCCTTACCGCCTCATGTGAAAACTTGAACAGATAGGAGTCTCGAAAAACCAACAGCCTGCACAGGTATAGTATGCATAATGCCGCTGCCAGAACGCCAACACAAACGTCAGCCACGAAAAGTACAGTTCTTCGTCGATGGAAGGGACAGTCACTAGACAACCAGCAGCCACACTTTACTGTATAAGGCAAACTCAGTTTTAGTTCAGTAGCCGGCGGCCGCTATTTGTTTTTTCGAACACGCAGTTCACGACACAAACATACGCGAACAGTAAAAGCATTGGACACGAAATCCACAACTTACAGTGTCGCTCCACGCATTCATCTCAGTAGCAGGGCATGAACTATGCACTACCAGTCCAACATGAGGAAAATGCGTAAGCAAACCTCAGTCACAAGCAGAAACACTCCAGAGGTCTTAACAGCTCAACCGCCTATCCTCCATGTTGAAACGGAAATCTTGAACGAGTAAATGGTTAGGAAGTAAAGGCGGCCCGTGTTATAGTAACCGTATCATCCATCGATTGTTGATTGGTCTATACAAATATGGGATTAACACCATATACCCAGTTCCTTTAATGGCGAGAAATGGGGTTGGTTATTTATGTTTTTACTTTTCACTGTTTTAAGGTCTACACTTGTCTTCTTACACACGATTAGTGTCCGAGTACATTTCAAGGCGTTGTAAATCGTCTACATTAATAATAATTTGCTTATGTCTGCTCTCAGACATCTGCCTTTCTGTTTTAACTAGTATATTTATGTCAACTTTCCTAAAATGTCTGTCTATTTTGACCAGAATTATGCGTGTTTACTCATACTTAGGTGTGCCTTTACTAGCCTTAAGCTTGTGCACTCTTACACGTGTTATGTCTGTCTACTTTCACACTATGTATGCCTTTCTAATGTCATAGATTGTGTGTCTGTGCACACGTACAGACTGTATAAGTCTGTCTACTTTCACATAATGTATGTCTCTGTAATGTTATAGACTAATGTCTGCTATCGCAAAATCGTATATGTGTTTATTTTCACAGGCCTTGTCTGCTTTCATAAATCTTATTTCTGTATAATTTGACGAGCTTTAGGCCTGCTTCGGTAACTCTCATGTCTGTTTAGTTTCACTATCTTTACTTGGGTTTGCTTTCCCAGCCCATGTCTACAAGCACGTCTCACGCCCCTCTAACTTCAAGAGCTATCTACACTTTCTGTTGTGAAGGCCCGTCTTCTGAATGTGCACAACACATGACGGGGAAAGCATCATTGAAAATCTATTCTAAATACATAAATGAATAGCAGATGTTAGACCAGGCGTGGAGTAGGTTTTGTCACGATTTAGGAAGGTGTTAAGTGTCTTTCTTTGTCATTCTTGCTCCGAGATCTAGTATGTAAGACAGCATACCCTTGCACGGCTGTTCATGTGCTATCATTATTGACTTAGTGAGCTAATTTACCAGTCAAGACCGTAAACAGGGTGTCAGTTACTATAGTCTAGTAAGTTAAGTTTAGTCCAGAGCACTTTATGTTCGTCTTGGGCCATATTGCGCATATGATAATAGCACCCATAATTGTATAGACAGACCAGTATTCGTGATACCATGTAGTCTATAGCACGCCGCTCGACTTCACTTCCCAAGGCATTTCCTGGTACGCATGTTAGACTTAGTTCACTTCGTTGTCCAGGGCAATGTTAAACATCTGCCAAGTTGCGAATTCGAATCCACGACTACCGGGCTGGCGGCTACAAGTGTAAGCTGCTGTGCTGCTGCGGCTACCCCACATTCTAGTTCTCTGTACACATTAGCATTATTCCAATCTAGTTCTCTGTACACATTAGCATTATTCCAATCTAGTTCTCTGTACACATTAGCATTATTCCAATCTAGTTCTCTGTACACATTAGCATTATTCCAATCTAGTTCTCTGTACACATTAGCATTATTCCAATCTAGTTCTCTGTACACATTAGCATTATTCCAATCTAGTTCTCTGTACACATTAGCATTATTCCAATCTAGTTCTCTGTACACATTAGCATTATTCCAATCTAGTTCTCTGTACACATTAGCATTATTCCAATCTAGTTCTCTGTACACATTAGCATGATTCCAATCTAGTTCTCTGTACACATTAGCATTATTCCAATCTAGTTCTCTGTACACATTAGCATTATTCCAATCTAGTTCTCTGTACACATTAGCATTATTCCAATCTAGTTCTCTGCACACACTAGCTGTATTCCAATCTAGTTGTCTGTACACATTAGCGTTATTCCAATCTAGTTGTCTGTACACATTAGCGTTATTCCAAAATTGTTCTCTGTAGACATTAGCTTCATTCCATTCTAGTTCTCTACACCCATTAGCATTATTCTAATCTAATTCTCTGTACACATTACCATTATTCCAGTCTAGTTCTCTGTACATATTAGCATTATTCCAATCTAGTTCTCTATACACATCACCATTATTCCAGTCTAGTTCTCTGTACACATTACCATTATTTCAATCGCATCAGGATCTGCTATGGGAAGATCGTTACCCACGTCCCTGTCTTCTGCCAGACTGTCATGTTATGTCTATATAGTCTCTTGCAGTGTATGGCAGGGGTGTGTGTGTGTGTGTGGGGGGGGGGGGGGTCTTGAGCTTGAGGAATTAAGGCCGCCTGGCTAGTGTAGTCGCCGCGAAATGTGCAGATTAGGATTTTCTTTTTGCCCCCGACAGAAACAAAAACTCCACACCTTGCCGAGGATTCCAACCCGGGAATCCCGAAGGAGAACCCGGCATTCTAGCCACTCGGCCAGCCGCTTCTCCTCTCTTCGAACTGACAAAATCCAGACGAGAAAGTAGTTTTGCTGAAGGAACAAAACACACCACGGCACGAGCTAAGCAGCTATTAAATGGTCTTCAAAAGACAGGACCACAATCTATCTGAACTCCTAAAAACAAGAGGCCACGTTATTACCGCAAAATATCACAAGCGACTTGAGATATGTCCCAACGGATGCCTTTGATTGAAGACTAATGCCACTGTAGCGACTCTGCCAAGAGCTCTCCTAGGCGTTGTTCTCTTGATAAACTATCTACATACTTATTTTTTGGCATACATGCTTTGAGTAATTAGAGTTTCTTCATTAATAGATCTATTGGCCTAGCACGCTCAATCACTGTTGCACCCTTGATACCTTGCATACCCATCTGCTGCCCTACAAGCCGATGTCTTCAAAGAAATACGAGAATACAACTGGTAACCCAATTAGATGTATGTAAAATCCCTGTTCTCTGGAAATGTAATCGAAAGATACATTTTAGCATGCTATCATAATGGCCGTCTGTCGTTTCTTGCAACTGCATTTCATTTTCAGCCATCCAAACCATTTCATCAGCATATGGCAGCTTGCTGACATGATGCCCACCAACTGATGTTTCTGGCAAATCTTCTAAGGATCTTATTATTATTTCACTGTACATATTGCACAGATCTGGTGGTTGTACATTTAGTGTGTTAACAAGTTTCCATTTGGTTGGCAAATTTTAAAACTGTTTTTGTGTGTGGCCAATATATGCTTTTGTTGTTATTAGTGCACTTTCATTACCACACACGTTGCCAGTTGCCATTAGCATTGTGTGTGTGTGTGTGTGTGTGTGTGTGCGTACGTGCGTGCGTGCGTCTGTGTTTTTTGTGTACGTGCGTGCGTGCGTACGTGCGTGAGTGTGTGTGTGTGTGTGTGTGTTTGTGTGTGTGTGTGTGTGTGTGTGTGTGTGTGTGTGTGTGTGTGCGTGTGTGTGTGTGTTAGATGAAAAATTGAACAGTCGACTTGAGGTTGCAACAATCAGATTCGATGTTGCAGTATAAGTGACCAAAACTCCGCCGCGGAGCAAGTTCGACCGGAGTTATCCGCTTATCAGATGTTGCCTCCTTTTCACAAAGACACTGCCGAGAGGGAGCAGACTGCCACATAGATCAACAGCTACTTTTACAGACTTAAAGAGTAAAAATGACAGAGTGATAAAAGGAGAAAGGCTTATCCAGTTCCATATAAGAGATGCACCATCTGAATATGATATTCAAGCAACAAATACATTCAAAGCGTTAAAGACAGTACACAAAAACGTGACATCTGAGCTGCTAGTCATGCAAGCACGAGACATTCTCTTATCATCAGCACAAAACAAGATACCCACACACACGCAAATGGACAAAAGAAGGAAAGGTATATCAAAAAGGAAATAATCGGGTAATAGAATAAAGAAGAGCACCCAAGCAGACTGGGATACATCGTGTAACACACAAAAACTACATGAAAAAAAAAAATCCGAAGTGCGATCAGTGAAGGCAAGAAACAGTTGGAGATGAATTCTTGTAATAGAATAATAGACCATCTCCAGTTGTAAGGAAAAATGGTAACAGGTTCCAGGAAATGAGAACATGAACCCGATAGTTCTGACCATCACTCATGTAACACATGATAGGACTGACAATACTACACGGTCAATAATTGTCCGTATGTGTCTGGTCTGTGTTATGGCTCATCGACTCAGGGTTGTGCAGTCTTATAGACCAGGGGTGGGGAACTATTAGTTAGTTAGTTAGTCGACAGATCATCCTCTTGCACATCGAACCATTCAGTCCATGCGTGTTCAGATTCCCTCATCAGTAACCTAAGCAGCGTATAGCGCTAACGACACCAGTTCTGTGTTGGTTTATTACGCTTCTTTGGCTTCCCGCGTAGTGTTCTTGTTTGGCCACCCCTCTTTTAATTTGCTGTTCTCGCAGTCTGACCATGGTTGTAGATTCACAGTCATCACTTGTAGCTATCAGCACCCAACGGCACAGTAGGATCCTGTGGTCAGTATCACTGTGCAGACTTTACAACAGACCTTTCTGTTGTCCACTGTGTGTGGCTGAGTAACACTGTGATTTATGTTCATCCAACCCGAGCTGCTTGTCAAATATGTGCATGTGTTTGCGCTGATTGTTTGATCGCGGGATCTGTGATAAGTGTTTGTTCCATCTGATATTGTCTTTTCCTGCTGACAATGATATGATGATGTCGGGCGAGGACTCCATGTCAGCTCACAGTATGGGACAGACTGGCCACCTATTCGTCCGTGACCTCAGGCTTGCAAAACGCGACTATCCTAACACAGCATATACCCTCATCAGGTTACTGTTGCGGTCTCATCCCATCTCATCTCATCTCATCCCATCTCATCCCATCTCATCTCATCTCATCATGTTCCGCTTGTACCTTGCGGTGCCGAGATGAAGTATAAACGGCAGGAGAGTGCTTCATGTGTCGATATTGACCATGGTATCTGTTATTCCCTGCGTCCATCGTTTACGTGGTCGGCCTCTTCCTCTGCTTCCATCTGGTATGTACATCATTGCTTGTTGTGGTATACTGTTAGCTGGTAACCTACTTGCATGGACGAACCATTTAACTTGCTGCCTTCTAATAAAATCTAGCGCAGCTATAACCCCCACTTAGTCCTGATTTCTTCATTTCTCTTCTTGATACAATGAGTATTCTTCTCAGGAATCTCATTTCTACAAGGTGTGGACTGCGCCTGGCCCTGCAGTCAGCAGTGTTAGGATCGGCTAGCCTCTACCGGAAGGAGTGAAAAGTGAAAATTAGTAGCCTGTCGATGACCCGCAGACTGCACAAGTTAACCGCACCTCTACGTGGTGTAGACAGGGAAACCATGACAGCGAGGTCATAGACTAACGGGGCTATGGCTCGCCATAGGGGATGGGCTTCCTATGATCAGATTTCTGTCCTAAACCTGCGACTGGTCTAGCTGGCCGGCAGGTGATCTTTATACTGCTCGTAGAAAAACTAAAAGTATAAACGGACTGACTGCTGTGGTAATTGTTTTGAAAACAAAGCTATATCTCACCGCAATCAAGATCGTTCTTATAGAGGCCCAGGCTTAATAAAAAAAGACACTGTAAATACCAACACGAAAAAGAAACCATAATGTGTGTTTTCTAGCATACACCCTTTGAGGAGCTCGCGGTGTTACTGTTTTCGTGCACTTTCTTAAGATGCACCTTGTGGTTCTATGAGAGGAAACAAGAACTCCTGGAGGTAACCCGTATGCACAATCAATGTGATGCTTTGCAAGTGAAAAGAAACGAATCCAATAATGAAAAACTCTTCCCAGGATTTCCGGGGTTAAAGCCAAGGCTATCGCTTGCCTGGGCCCGACAAATCAGGACAATGTGTGGTGTAGGAAGTGGGGTAGATTACATTTCCTTAATCACAACACATTAGACGGCCAACATTAGCGCTTGGCGCTGAGGTGAGTCTACACTCTGTGGTAGAACTGGGTTTATTATGAGGTGGTGAGATTATCTGTCTGTCTGTCTCAATACCTATCTATCTATCTATCTAAAAAAGATGGAGAGAGTGACTTAATGGGTGAAATAGTGATTGCAAGAGTGTGTGTGTGTGTGTGTGTGTGAGAGAGAGAGAGAGAGAGAGAGAGAGAGCAAGTGAGCGAACAAGAGAGAGAGAGAGAGAGAGAGAGACAGTGGGAGAATGGATGTGTTAGTGTGTGTGAGTGTATGTGTGCTCGCATTGGTTGTGAGTTTCTGTGTGTGTGTTGGTGAGAAAAAAAAAAAGAGAGAGAGAGAGAGAGAGAGAGAGAGAGAGAGAGAGAGAGAGAGAGAGAGAGAGAGAGAGATAGAGATAGAGAGAGAGAGATAGAGAGAGAGAGAGAGAGAGAGAGAGAGAGTTAGTTAGTTGAGCGCACGCATGTCTTGTAACATGCCATTCGATATTTTTTTGTGTATTCTCATCTTTCATATTATCATTTTGTATGCCACTTGATTTTATCATGTATAATATAACATTACTGTAATGTGAATGGGAGAGTTAATGAGTGGGAGAGAGAGAGAGAGAGAGAGAAAGATAGATAGATAGATAGAGAGAGAGAGAGAGAGAGAGAGAGAGAGAGAGAGAGAGAGAGAGAGAGAGAGAGATATTGTGTGTGTTTGGTAGAGAAAAGAGAGAGATGTGAATTGCATCACTAATTTTTACGCTACACAATGTATATGCACAATTTTTTCTCTATTTCTTACAATTTTTGCGTCAGTGTCTCAACTGTGTGTAAAGTGTGGGAGTTTGTTCTTATTAGTTATAGTGATCATGTGAGGCATCATGTATGTGTCTAGATGTGAGGATGTGTGTGTGGGTGTGTATGTGAGGGATGTGTGTGTGTGGGGGTGTGGGGAATGTATGTGTGGAGGGGTTGTGTGTGGGGGATGTATGTGGGTTGATGTGTGATGTGTGGATGGGTAAAGGGATGTGTGGTCGGTGGGGGATGTGTGTGTGTGTTTGTGCGCGCGTGTGTGTGAGGGATGTGTGTGTGTGTGTGTGTGGGTGGGGATATTTGGGAGGATGGTTGGAAGTATGTGAGTGTTGGTGGGTTGGGTATGTGGGTAGGGAATGTGTATTTGGGTGGGTGAATGGGTGTGTGGGAGATGTGTGTGGGTTGGAGGATGGGTGTGTGGTGGGTGTGGGAGTTGGTGTGGGGGTTGGGTGTGGGTGTGTGTCTGTGAATGGGATATGTATGTGTGGGTGGGAGTGTGTGAGTTTGGATGGGGGGTAAATGTGAGTGGGTTGAGCACGTATGTGTGGGTGGTGAGGATGTTTGTAGGTGGGGGATGTGTGGGTGGGTGGTTAGATGTGTGTGTGTGTGTGTGACAGATGTGTGGGCTTGGATGCGTATGGGGAATCAATGTGGGGGGATGTGTGCGTGTGGGGGGGGGGGGGGAATGTGTATATGGGTGGGGTGTTGTGAATATTAGTGGAGTGTTATGTTTATGGGTGGTGTGTTGTATGGGAGGGGAGATGTGTGAGGGGTGGGGGAGGTGTGGGATATGCGGGTGGATAAAGGATTATGTGAGGATGGGAGATGTGTGTTTGGCTGGGTGGTTGGGGTGTGTGTGGATGGAAGGGTAGATGAGAGATGCATATCTTGATGGGTGGGTGGGTGATTTGTGGGTGTGAGTGGTTGATGGATGAATACGTGAGTGGGTGGACGTGTTTGAGAAATGAGTGTATGGGTGGGGGATGTGTGTGTGGGTGTGGGGATGTGTGTGTGTGAGTGTATGGGTGGTGATATGTGTAGTTAAGGGATGTGTGATTGTGGATTGGAGATCGGGGGAGGGGGGTGGTTGGCGAGTGGGTGCGTGGAGGATGTGTGGGAGGGTGAGTGTGTGTAGATTGGGGGTGGGTGGGGGATGTGTGTGTGTGTGTGTGTGTGTGTGTGTGTGTGTGTGTGTGCGGGATTTGTGGGTGGGGGAGATTGTGTGGTGGTTGGTGGAGGATATGTGGGTGGGTGAGTATTGGTAGATTATGGGATGGGTGGAGGATGTGTGCGTGTGGGTGGGGAGATGTGTGAAGGTGGGTGGATGTATTGGTGGGTGATGGATGAGTGATGCATGCATTTGTGCCTGGGTTTGTGTGTGGGTGGGTGGGGGATGTGTGTGGAGGGATGTGTTGTGGTAGGGAGGTGTGTGTGTGTGGGTGGGGAGATGGTGTGTGTGTGTGATGTGTGGGTTGGGGGATGGGTAGATGGATGGGGGAATGTATGTGCCTGTGGGTATGTGTGTAGTTGGGTGGTGGATGTGTGTGTGGGGGACACGCGGGTGGATAGGGGATGAGTGGGTGGGTGGGTGGGGGATGTGTCTCATAACATGGTAACATGCATTTTTTATGTTTACAACATTCATTAGACAATGTTTTTTGTCCTATGTTAATGCACTATGTACTGAAGAACGAAAGATGAGTGATTGGAAGGGCCGAATGTAAGACGGGACTGCGTGCCCAATTGTGCCCAATATGTTACACTTTGAAAATAAAGTTCGCTCGTTCGTTCGTTCTTTCGGTCGATCGTTCGTTCTTTCGTTCGTTTGATCTATCTATCTATCTATCTATCTATCTATCTATCTATCTATCTATCTATCTATCTATCTATCTATCTATCTATCTATCTATCTATCTATCTATCTATCTATCTATCTATCTATCTATCTATCTATCTATCTATCTATCTATCTATCTATCTATCTATCTATCTATCTATCTATCTATCTATCTATCTATCTATCTATCTATCTATCTATCTATCTATCTATCTATCTATCTATCTATCTATCTATCTATCTATCTATCTATCTATCTATCTATCTATCTATCTATCTATCTATCTATCTATCTATCTATCTATCTATCTATCTATCTATCTATCTATCTATCTATCTATCTATCTATCTATCTATCTATCTATCTATCTATCTATCTATCTATCTATCTATCTATCTATCTATCTATCTATCTATCTATCTATCTATCTATCTATCTATCTATCTATCTATCTATCAATCTGTCTGTCTGTCTGTCTATCTATCTGTCTTCTGTCTGTCTGTCTGTCTGTCTGTCTGTCTGTCTGTCTGTCTGTCTGTCTGTCTGTCTGTCTGTCTGTCTGTCTTCCTACCTACCTACCTATCTACCTACCTATACCTACCTATATATATATATATACCTACCTACCTCCCTACCTATACCTACCTATATATATATATATACCTACCTACCTCCCTACCTATACCTACCTATATATATATATATACCTACCTACCTCCCTACCTATACCTACCTATATATATATATATATATATATATACCTACCTACCTCCCTACCTACCGACCGACCGACCAACCGACCGACCTGCCCACCCACTCACCCACCCACACATCCATCCATCCATCAAAATGAATGCTTTGTTTAATTCTACCACACCGGTTAATGTTTCTTTCATGCATTTGTAATAAAGCCATTGGAACGGATTTCAAATGAACGCCCCTAATATATATATATATATATATATATATATATAAAACTCTTATTACAAACGTTACATATATACATTATGGTGTAAAAAGCCATGTCGATTCTTGTTCTAATCTCTTCAAGACACCTCCCACCAGATGTTATGATTATGATGGTTTGGGAATAGTTGTACCGATTCACTTGTTTAAAAATACTCCCCTATATATTGCATTACGGTATCCCGTTCTTTCTAGTGATGACCATAATCTGTGTGTCTTACAGTATAATTCTAACCCTAGTTGTTCACTGTGTGCAACAACCGCATCTACTAAATGTTGCAGATTCTTTTCATTGACTGCAATCAATATCATCCGCATATCTAATGTTATTGATGTTACATCCCCCAATCATGTATCGTTATGTAATAGACAAATACAGAACACAGTAAAAAAGTATATACCTATATAACACAGTAGAAAGGTAAACACCTACAGAACTCAGTAAAAAGGTATATACCTATATAACACAGTAGAAAGGTAAACATCTACAGAACTCAGTAAAAATGTATATACCTATATAACACAGTAGAAAGGTAAACATCTACAGAACTCAGTAAAAAGGTATATACCTATATAACACAGTAGAAAGGTAAACATCTACAGAACACAGTAAAAAGGTATATACCTATATAACACAGTAGAAAGGTAAACATCTACAGAACATAGTAAAAAGGTATATACCTATATAACACAGTAGAAAGGTAAACATCTACAGAACACAGTAAAAAGGTATATACCTATATAACACAGTAGAAAGGTAAACATCTACAGAACTCAGTAAAAAGGTATATACCTATATAACACAGTAGAAAGGTAAACATCTACAGAACACAGTAAAAAGGTATATACCTATATAACACAGTAGAAAGGTATATACCTATATAACACAGTAGAAAGGTATATACCTATATAACACAGTAGGAATTTGAACATCTACAGCACACAGTAAAATGACAGACACCTACAGAACACAGTAACCAGTTAGGCACCTACAGAACAGTACAAAGCTAGACAACTATAGAACACAGTGAAAACGCAGACACCTACAGAACACAGTAAAAAGGTAAACACCTATAGAACACAGTAAAAAGTCACACATTAGCGTGTTGCTGGAAGAACGCCATCTTGTATGACTTTTCATTTACGTGTGTTTATGTTTTAAGAGTCAGTTATCAAAAAATAACAAATACATTGTCACGAAACAGCTTGCTACGATGGGTCTGAGACGCGAGGGAACCATCACACTGTGTGAGTCCTGACAGGAGGATTTTTTTTTTTTTTGCATATTCTTTACAGGACATCGCTGTCAACACCAGCATCTTTCAGCTGTATGTTGATCTCTTGGCAAGATTACGCTCAGTAGTTTGCCATTGCTTTCTGAGCGGCCGGCTCACATACCCGGTAAGTTACCGATGCGTTGCTGAACATTAATTGGACAGCCAAAATTATCAGTCTGGACATATTAAGGGAATCTGAGACGCAATGTAAACTTATCACACATATCAGAAAGAGGAAGTAATCGGGTTTGTCTACATAATGAGAACACAAAATCTGGAACATGTTGTGACAACCGTAAAGATTTGTGGACCAAGAGATAGAGGATGACCACGTGAGAAAATTCTTGACAGTCTTGTGTCATGGCACGGAAGGGCGTCAACACATGAAATGATCCGTGACTTCGGAGATCGCAATATGTGGAGAGGCTGAACACACAGGCCAACCAGCAAGGCACTGGATGATGATGATGATAATGATGGTGACGATGATGATGATGATGATGATGATGATGATGATGATGATGATGATGATGATATTGCCATACTTTATTATGTCAAATGTCATATTCACCGTGTCATAGATTATTTTGTCATATATCACGAATAAATAACCTTCGCTTGTGAATTCGATGGGTACAATAACAGAAATGAAGTCTAAAACAGTACATTCATTAATTCATCCAGTAGCGTGTCCTTTGCTGGTCTCCCTTGCGAAGGCTTAACCACTTTCTCTGTAATTCCGTATTTCCACGTGAGGAACACAGCTGCGCGAGATTCGGCGGCGGATCGCGTCGCGTTGGTTACTTACGGGGTATGTGAGCCAGTCGCTCAGAAAGTAATCGTAAACTACTGAGCGTAATCTTGCCAAGAACACCAACAACAGCTGAAAAATGCTGGTGTTGACAGCAACATTCTGTAAGGGATATGCAACTTTAAAAAATAAAAAAAAGCATGTCCTTTGCAGAATCTCGCTCCCATAACAACTTTCCGGAAAACTTCTCGAGCATAAGCAAGATGTCCCGCGTCCGATACACATCGACAGATCATCCGCAACATCATGAACCCATCTTCTCTTTGGCCTTCATCTTCCTCTTCCCAGGTATATACCCCTCCATTATTGTTCTCTCCACACTGGCATGATGTTTCAAGTGACTAACATATTTTAATTGTCTTTGTTTTACGGTCTTTAATAGCCAACCTTCTTCAATATTCAGCTATTGAAGTATGTATGCGTTTGTTCTTTAATTTATCCAAGGTATTCTTAGAACCCGTCTATAACATTTATATTCAAAGGCATATATGCGCTATTCAGCTTGTTTAGAATAGCATATGAACGATATTTACAGCAGCAGGATTGTGTTACCTTGGTCAAACGATAGTACAAATATAAAACAAATATAATAATGTGTGTGTGTGTGTGCATGTGTGGTGTGTTTTGTGTGTGTGTTTTGTGTGTGTGTGTGTGTGTGTGTGTGTGTGCGTGTGTGTGTGTGTGTGTGTGTGGTCTTAAACTAATATATGTTTGTTTTGTCTGGACGCACTAGCGTTGTGCCTGTTTTCAACAAGGCTGCAATATTTGCACCCTTTAGCCGACTCATCCGATTTTCTCCCAGTAATTACTAACTGGGTTAGCTTTCCCGAGTATTTCCGTAAGACATTCTTCGGCCTTGGAGTGGTAGTGTCATCGTCGCCCTTCCATCTCAGACCCATGATGACCATTTATTAATAGTGTACGACGAAGACGTATGGCAAGTCTTGCAAGGTCTTCCGTAAAGCCAGAGTAGAGCTCTCTGGGGCCTGGGATGTGGGACAAGATATACGCATTGCAGTGGCTTATTTCCTCCCGATCTTGTGACCGAAGTCACCACAGACAGGCTCAGTGTATGATGTTTGTTCTGGCTTGTCTACTCGGCATCTGAAGATACTTAATTTTGTTTGCAGTTTTCCAAGCTCGGCAGACTTTGTAACTGAGGTAATCACGATTGTGACATGCCAGGATCGTGCTTGATGAGAATTAGCAATAACGATAGCACACTTTCACAAAGAATTGGAGTGGATATTTTTCATCATCAGTTATGTCCAAATACTTTCTCCACACACTAGAGTGAATATTTATCATCAAAAACTATGTCCAAATACTTTTCCCAATCCGTAACTAGGTTGATAAATGTAAATACCTAGGGGTAATTATGACATGTTACGGAAATTAAAAGCGCAATTTGTCAAGCAAAAGCTGCATTTCAGAAGAGGAAACCATCTGATGCAGTAAGTCACTGTCATTGAATGCCAGAAAGAGTGACTACTGAAGTGTGCATGGAATATGTTTTACTGTATGGCAGTGAGTCATGGAAAGTCAGTGGATACATTAAGAAAAGCTTGCAAGCATCAGAGATGTAGTTCCTAAGGCGAATGTTACTTAAGAAACTAATAATGATTGCATGTAAGAAACTAATAATGATTGCATGTAAGAAGCTAATAAAAGTTTGTATATAACTATAAGACAGAGACACACTTTGTTCTTTGTTTAAATAATGAAAAGAAATGCATTCAAATACAGCGTGACGACAGGAAACATCGGCGGAAGAAGAGGCACAGACAGACCTAGAGAGATGATGCCGGAGAGACAGAAATATAATCAACAGAGTTGATAGGGAGCACCAGGCAACGAGATCTGCAATAGGACCTGAACGCCTACGCCAGTTGGCAGGACACATAATGATGATGAATTTTCCCACACATTGGTGAGCAACTTTATCATCAGCGCACACTTCTTCACCTCTTGCGGCGGGTTTCTATTGCAGTCATAGTTGACAATTCTTCCTCTTCTTCAGCGTTCCGAGCCATTGAGGTTCTTTGCTGCAGATAAAATCCGTCTCCATTCGTCTCTCTGGTGGACCTTCTCTTGCCAGTCGTTGATTCCAAGTTCTTGTAGGTCTGTATTTATATTATCTCTCCACCGTCTTCTTGGTCTACCTCGGGGTCTACAGTCATTTATTTCCTGAGTGTAAGCGAGTTTTGTTTCCCTATTATCTTCCATTCTTTCTATATGCCCCAGCCATTGTAGTCTATTAACCTTCATGATACCAGTGATTAGCGGGGACTTAAACAGATCATAAATGTCTTTGTTACTTCTTCTTTTCCACTCTCCACTTTGTGTATCGCTAATGGGTCCAAAGACGCGTCTTAAAACTTTGTTCTCAAAGGTTTGTAACAAGGCTTCGTCTCCTTTCGTTGTACTCCAGGTTTCAGAGCCATACAGCACAACTGGTCTGATCAGTGTTTTGTATATTGTGATTTTGGTGTTACAATAGCCATATATATTCGTGTTGATTGGTTGTGTGGGTGTGAACTGAACATAGGTGTGGTATTGGTGCTGGTCGTTCGGAAAACAATGACAAACTACTAAGCGTAAACTTGTCAAGACATCACAAACGGTCAAACAATGCTGGGATAGGCTGCGACGTCCTGCAAAGGATATGCAACTATCTTAACTTTTCATATTGAAACATTTCTAGTAATTTTAATGTGTATTTAGACAGCCATTTCATATTGAAACAATTCTGGTGATTCTAATGTGTATTTAGAGAGACTTTTCATATTGACACATTTCTGGTGATTACAATGGGGGTTTATACAGGCTTTTCATATTGAAACATTTCTAGTGATTATAAGTTGTATGTAGAAACACTTTTCATTTTGAGACATGTCTGGTGATTATAATGTGTATGTAGGCAGACTTTTCATGTTGAAATATTTCTGGTTATTATAATTTGTATTTAGACAAACTTTTAATGTTGCAACATTTCTAGTGATTATAATGTGTATTTATACCCACTTTAAATATTGAAACAATTCTAGTTATTATAATGTGTATTTATAAAGACTTTTCATATTGAAATATTTCTGGTGATTATAATATATATGTAGACAAACTTTTCATGTTGAAACATTTATGTTCACTATAATGTGTATTTAGACAGTCTTTTCACATTGAAACATTTCTTGTGATTATAATGTGCATTTATACAGACTTTTCATATTGAAATATTTCTAGTGATTATAATGTGTATTTATACAGACTTTTCATATTGAAACATATCTCGTGGTTACAATTTGTATGTAGACACACTTTTACATTTCTGGTGATTATAATTTGTATATAGGCAGACTTTTTATGTTGAAATATTTCTGGTGATTATAATTTGTATTTAGGCAGACATTTAATGTTGAAACATTTCTGGTGATTGAAATGTGTATTTACACAGACTTTTAATATTGAAACAGTTCTAGTGATTACAATGTGTATTTATACACACTTTCAATATTGAAAAATTTCTGGTGATTATAATGTGTATTTAGACAGTCTTTTGGAATTGAAGCATTTCTGGTCATTATAATGTGTATGTAGACTGACTTTTCATATTGAAACAATTCTGATGATTATAATTTGTATTTAGACACGCTTTTCACATTGAAATATTTCTGGTGATTATAATGTGTTCTAGACATACTATTCATGTTGAAACATTTCTGGTGATTCTAATGTGTCTCTAGACAGACTTTTAATGTTGAAACATTTCTGGTGATTATAATTTGTATTTAGACATACTTTTCATGTTGAAATATTTCTAGTGATTATAATGTGTATTAAGACAGACTTTCTGTGTGGACAAACTTCTGTTGATCATTTCTGCCTTCGGACCATGTGTAGTGTTTACAATGTGCAATGAAACTTAGTTTGAAACACTAGTAAATCTAACCATTTAATTGTTATGACATTTCATGTTGATTACACTGAAGGAGTTGGTCGGAGATAGTTAATTAGTTTATCGAAGACCCACAATGCACCACACATCACCCTTTCCTTCACCAGAAGTCTTCATTTCCTGCAGGTTTCAAATACCCGTGTGTATGTTTTTATAGTCTTCACTATATTTTGGGAAACCAGTCTCGAGAAATAGGCTAAACATAATTACTTATACCTTTCATTTCTAATTTCGCTGCTGGAAATGTTCCGTACACTACAGTAATTATATGTCGGGGTGTATCTGGTTTGTTGTTGTTGTTGTTTTTCGTCGAGCGTCTCATTTATATTTCGTGTTTATTCAGATTCCATAAATAACTGCTGTATTATTGTATGTTTGATGAATGATTCTCCAAACATTCTACCTTAATTAATGTTACATTAATCACGGCAGGAGTGGACTCGCCAATGTAATGTATAGGCTTTTTTTTAATGTTTATTTTTAAAATTTTAAAATTGTTTTAAACGTTTATTTTTTACAAAACAGTGTGTATTTACAAGGTGCGTTGTGTGTGTGTGTGTGTGTGTGTGTGTGTGTGTGTTTTTTTTTTGTTTTGTTTAAATCTATTTGCGAATACAACATATACATGCATATACAAATTGCTAATATGACATTCACGGCATGGTGTAATTAACTACACATTACTTGTTGATGATGATGGTGGAGTAAACATTTGCTCTCACGTATTCTAAAATCTTTCAATAGAAATTCTTTCATACTCCAAGTATACTCACTCACACTTAATTTTATTTCAGCAGTATAACATAACACAAAGTAATGCAGCTTTACACGGTACGCGGCATCAGCACGGTGGGACAGCGTGTGGATGACTGGATCTCGCCGTTCCCTGTGCCAGGGTACACCTGACCATCTACTCATCCCTGCTCAATAATGTCACGGTCCTAGAGCTCCACTTACCGCCAGCCGGCTGCCACTCGGAATATTTTATTAGTCTAAATCTTGTGTGTGAGTCGTGCTAGCATACAGGCTAGACTCTCGCTTCCTTCCCACCAGTGGTGGCTCGAGTCCTCATCGGGGTATAGTTTTACAAAACTGACCTATGCTTCCAGGTCGACAATGTTAAATAAAAAGGGACCGCATCAACACCACCGAGTGCCGATGTGTGTACAAACATGGATCCAGCACCATGTACCTCGAGCGTCATGAGGCGAGTAATAGGGTTCTCTGTACTCTCTTTACCTGACTATCGTCTGCGTGTGTGTGTGTGTGTGTGTGTGTGTGTGTGTGTGTGTGTGTGTGTGTGCGCGCGCGCGCTGTATATGTAATATCATATCCTGGGCTATTGTTTGATGACGGAAAGAACGTGGCATACTCTCTGCCAAGTAACATCTGCCTGCTGGCCTGCATGTTTCCTTAATATAATATATGTGCAAACGTTCATTGCAGCCGATCCAGTCAGCATGACATAAACATAATGGTAGCTGTTTTCAGGTCATGCCTATCTTATTTCTCGTCCTTACATACTAGCGGAATTATTATTATTATTATTATTATTATTATTATTATTATTATTTAGGTGCTCTTAGACACACACACACACCCACACACACTTACACACACATACACACACATACACAAACACACACACACACTTACACACCCACACACACACCCACAAACACACACTCACAAACACACACACATGCACACACACACACACACACACACTCACACGCACATTAGAGCGCATCTAACATTTAGTTTTTAATGTCCAAAATTAATGCTAATAATAAGGATGACACAAGCACATGTGAGATTAACTAAGATTGTATGGTCGCACTTGTGAGTTTCACTAAGACTGTATGTTTGCGCATTTAAATTTCAATAAGATTGCATCGTTGCACATTTGAGATGTACTAAGATTGTATGATTGCCTATTTTATTTTCACTAGGATTGCATGGTTGCACATGTGAGTTTCACTAAGATTCTATGGTTGCATATTTTAATTTCACAAAATTTTCTATAATTATACCTTTGATGTGCCTGCATTAGTAGCGTATCTCGAACTATACTGCGCGACATGTAAAGATAATCATATGTTTTTGTACAGAACTGTGTTCACATACAAGATACAAGAGTTCATCTTCATAAGACCGAAGACTGACTCGGCATCAACAAGACGGAAGGGCGAAGATTGACTCGGCATCAACAAGACACAGGAGCGAGGACTGACTCCGCATCAACAAGACACAGGAGCGAAGACACAAGAAATGATCTCCATAAGACGGAAGATTGGCGCCTACGTGAGTAACTGAGCAAGCAGAGTATGTGGATGCGTAGAAGACCATCCTACACGGCTAACTTTGCCGACGCCAGTCAAGGGACACATACTAATGCACTTGTAGTCGATTTCTCTACCACATACTTGCCAGCAATAACAACACCTGTAGTTGTTTGTTGCATATAGTGTGTTATCCGTGAGATCCGTTAGTTCATGTTTGTTAGCTGCCATATAATTATTAAGGATTGATTTACATTACTCATGTATGTTCCGATACATCTGTCAACATCAGAGTTGTAACACTCTCTTTTCTTATTGATATTGATTAAAATACACCTACATTATATAAGACGACTCCGTGGCGTAGGTGTAACGGACACGGTCACTCGTATATTTGCATTGGTCCAAAATATTCCAATTGTATTTGTAACTAATCTTCTTCAGTACTGAGTTCTTTTTGGATAATTGTACTTGTTCATTTTCTGGTCCCATGAATGTTTACCACCATTCTGTTGCATTTATTTAGAAAGACGGATGTGTGCTTTTCGACTGAGTTGTAAATTGTTCAAGTTTCATATTTGTATGTTGCCACAAGAATTATACATGTTATTAGCATTTGACTTTTCTTGTTCTGTCTGATCCAATACATAAAGTTATGCATTGCTTTATTTTTTTGTAAAGCAATGTTCATTATTTGTTTTCAATGTTGGCATCGTATTTCCATCAACTGTCAGTAGTAAACCTAGGTATTCAAAACTGCTCGCTTTCTGCAACTTCACACCATCTATAAACACATATGGAAAGCCAAAGAGATAAATATCTAGATGGTTTGGTCACACGGCATAATGGAGATCCACGACTCTGGTGATCGTGTGAGATGGCTAAACATGACCGCCCACGCTTATTGGCACGGCACATGAAATTATCATATATATATATATATATATATATATATATATATATATATATATATATATATATATATATATGTGTGTGTGTGTGTGTGTGTGTGTGTGTGTGTGAGTGTGTGTGTATGTATGTATGTATGTATGTGTGTGTAATTATCTTCCATGTTTCCATATTCTTAATTCTCATATCTTCTTACATAAAACACAATGTGATAATATCACGCGTACCCCGCCAGCTTTAATAAATTGCTGTGGTGTCAACACATCCGGTGATTTTTGGGGTAGTTTATTGCCTGCTCCACTCCGCTAATGTCCAGGTAAGTAGGCTTCTGTGATGTTGTTGAAATGTTACATAGGCTACAATCAGTCCACTTTTTGTGCACGAAGGTATCAGTTTATCCCCTGCCACATTTCGATGTTCTATGCATTCCTCATCTGTTTTTCTTCTGCTTCAATATCACTGTCTACTTTGGCATTAAACCGCCCATTATTATTAGGATGTCAGTTTTACTCACATTTTCTACAGTCTTGTGTTATAACATATGTCAATGTCTGCCTTTTTATCCATTGTTGTTTATGCGTACACTTGATGCAATGTCACAGTCCGTGGTGTGTGCTTTAAGTGTTACTTTACACTGATGGCAAAATAGCGGAGAAGTTTATATCTTCTTCTTCTTCTTCTTCTTCTTCTTCTTCTTCTTCTTCTTCTTCTTCTTCTTCTTCTTCTTCTTCTTCTTCTTCTTCTTCTTCTTCTTCTTCTTCTTCTTCTTCTTCTTCTTCTTCTTCTTCTTCTTCTTCTTCTTCTTCTTCTTCTTCTTCTTCTTCTTCTTCTTCTTCTTCTTCTTCTTCTTCTTCTTCTTCTTCTTCTTCTTCTTCTTCTTCTTCTTCTTCTTCTTCTTCTTCTTCTTCTTCTTCTTCTTCTTCTTCTTCTTCTTCTTCTTCTTCTTCTTCTTCTTCTTCTTCTTCTTCTTCTTCTTCTTCTTCTTCTTCTTCTTCTTCTTCTTCTTCTTCTTCTTCTTCTTCTTCTTCTTCTTCTTCTTCTTCTTCTTCTTCTTCTTCTTCTTCTTCTTCTTCTTCTTCTTCTTCTTCTTCTTCTTCTTCTTCTTCTTCTTCTTCTTCTTCTTCTTCTTCTTCTTCTTCTTCTTCTTCTTCTTCTTCTTCTTCTTCTTCTTCTTCTTCTTCTTCTTCTTCTTCTTCTTCTTCTTCTTCTTCTTCTTCTTCTTCTTCTTCTTCTTCTTCTTCTTCTTCTTCTTCTTCTTCTTCTTCTTCTTCTTCTTCTTCTTCTTCTTCTTCTTCTTCTTCTTCTTCTTCTTCTTCTTCTTCTTCTTCTTCTTCTTCTTCTTCTTCTTCTTCTTCTTCTTCTTCTTCTTCTTCTTCTTCTTCTTCTTCTTCTTCTTCTTCTTCTTCTTCTTCTTCTTCTTCTTCTTCTTCTTCTTCTTCTTCTTCTTCTTCTTCTTCTTCTTCTTCTTCTTCTTCTTCTTCTTCTTCTTCTTCTTCTTCTTCTTCTTCTTCTTCCTCCTCCTCTTCTTATTCTTCTCCATTCACCGCCCCCTCCCTATTTGGGCATGTCCTCAACCAATCCACGCAAACTGTTCTATCTGTTGCTATCACCTGCAGCTCCCTCCATGTCCTCCCTCTATGTCCTCCCTCCATGTCCTCCCTCCATGTCCTCCCTCCATGTCCTCCCTCTATGTCCTCCCTCCATGTCCTCCCTCCATGTCCTCCCTCCATGTCCTCCCTCCATGTCCTCCCTCCATGTCCTCCTTATATAATCCATCTCTGTGATTCCCTTCTCCGTGTGTCGTTAGGTCTACCGCTGTTTCCCATGTGGGTTCCAGACACGAGACAGTCTGTCTAGTTATATTGTTCCGAGCAAATGTGAGAGGTGTGCCAGGCGTCACGTGTTCACGTATACTGCTATTCCCCCCCCCCATCATGACCCCCCCTCCCCTACCCCCGGGGATACATTTCTGTACTGAGCCAGGTCGACCCAGCCTACAATGTGTACCAGGAACAGTTTTGGGAAGTAAAGGCGGTCGGTGAGGTACCGACAACATCACCCATCCAGTGCCGGTTGGCCCATACAAATATAGATCTAGCACCATATACACAAACTTGCCAAATCGTGTAGAAGGGACCTGTACTGTTCCTGTTACTCTGTTTTATTATGCCCTCAGAATATATCAGTATTCCTCCATGTACGCGTCAATGCGTGTAGAGGGGACCTGTACTGTTCCTGTTCCTGTTACTCTGTTTATTATGCCATCAGAATATATCAGTATTCCTTCATGTACCCGTCAATGCGTGTAGAGGGGACCTGTACTGTTCCTGTTCCTGTTACTCTGTTTTATTATGCCCTCAGAATATATCAGTATTCCTCCATGTACCCGTCAATGCGTGTAGAGGGGACCTGTACTGTTCCTGTTCCTGTTACTCTGTTTTATTATGCCCTCAGAATATATCAGTATTCCTCCATGTACCCGTCAATGCGTGTAGAGGGGACCTGTACTGTTCCTGTTACTGTTACTCTGTTTTATTATGCCCTCAGAATATATCAGTATTCCTCCATGTACCCGTCAATGCGTGTAGAGGGGACCTGTACTGTTCCTGTTCCTGTTACTCTGTTTTATTATGCCCTCAGAATATATCAGTATTCCTCCATTCTCTATGGTAAAATGTCCTTGTGCAATTCATCTGTGCTCGGAGATTTCTGGTCTTTCAACTTTACATGTTTCGCTGTCAACTACGCATTTTTTCACTTCATTAATGGCTCTCATCGTGCTCCTGTGTTTAGTCTTCTTTTAAAATATATTGCTGTTATAAGGTTGTATGTCTGACGGCGTGAACTTGTTTTTATGAACATGATGCATGTGCCCGCAGTCGTGTTATAATATAAACCTTAGCTTGAAGTCAACGTTGTTGTTGTTTCTGTGAGTTGTGTGTTGTGGAGTATTTGCTAATAGTAATGTTGCCGTAATGTTGCTGTAATGTTGCATGTTATTGTTCAAAGTCTCATAAATAACCCTGTTAGCAGCATGCAGTACTGATCCTACCAGATGTTGAAGTTAAGAGTTGCTGAGCTGTTGCATAATATGGTCATTTAAACAGAGAAAATACTATTGTTGAAATTGTGCATGCTTGTCTGGAAGTCAAATAGAGGCCCTGAAGATGTGGACATGCATAATCTGTCGTATTTCGTGGAAACAAAAACAATAAAATACATCGATGTTAGAAACAATGGGAATGAAAAGAGAATTTATAACAGAAATTAAAAAAAAGAGGCACGTGAAATATTTTGGCCATGTTAAAAGACATAAAACTCTCATTAAAACCATAATGGAGGGCAAGGTTAAAGGCAAGCGAGCAACAGGTAGACAACGATACAAGTGGGAAGATAACATCAAGAGATGGGCGAATAACAGTCGGACAGAATGTACAGTCAGGGCGAAAGACAGGCACTTTTCGAGATCCATTGCATCCAATCTTCACTGTGGAGACGGCACCTGATTGATTTATCGAATTGGCTCATATTTGGTACAGTTATAGGTGTATTTAATGACATATTTGTTACAATTGTATGTATATTATATGATATATTTGTTAAAATTATGGGTGTGATATATGCCACATTTGTTAACATCATGCTTTAAAATTATAGGTGTGATATATGCACATTTGTTAAAATGAGGTTAAAATTATAGGTGTGATTTATGCCACATTTGTTAACATCATGCCTTAAAATTATAGGTGTGAGTTAATCCACATTTGTTAAAATTAGGTTAAAATTATAGGCGTGATATATGCCACATTTGTTACAATTATAGGTTAATTATAGTTGTGATTTATGTCACCTTAGTTAAAAGTATAGGCGTGATGCATTTCAGAAAATTAAGGTTATCTTATGCAATAAACCATTATCACTGAATGTAAGGAAGAGAGTGCTGACATGCTATGTAGAACCAGTTTTGCTGTATGGCAGTGAATCTTGGAATGTAAATGAACAAATTAAGAAGAAATTAGAAGCAACAGAGATTTTGTTTCTGAGACGAATGTTGCAAATTCCTTGGACTGCTAGAGTAACTAACGATTGCGTGAAATAGGCCAATGAAACTAGAACATTATATACAACAATAAGAAAGAGACAAACAGCTTTCTTCTGTCATGTGTTGAGAAGAGAGGCATTGAAGAACTGCGTGACAACTGGAACGATCGACGGAAAAGAGGCAAAGGCAGACCAAGAGAAATGATGCTGGATGGATTGCGACGGTGGCATTGAGGAATATCATTAGCAGAGTTAATCCAGAACACCAAAGACCGAGATCTATAGAGAGCCATGAAAGCCTACGCCAGCTGGCAGGGCACTTGATGATGGTGATAATAAGTATATTTATTACAATTATATATGTATTTTACTGCATGTTTGTTCAAATTATAGATGCATTTTATGGGATGTTTGTTACAATTATATGTGTATTGTAATGCATATTTATTATTTATTATTTGTTACAATTATATGTGTATTGTAATGCATATTTGTTAAATTTAGTATTTGTTACAATTATGCGTATTGTAAGGCATATTTGTTACAATTATAGTTGAATTATAAAGCATGTATGATACAATAATAGGTGTATTGAATGGCACATATGTTAAAATTATGGATGTATTGTTTGGCATATTTGTTACAATCATAGGTGTAATGTATGATATTATTGTTACAATTATAGTGCCGTGGTGTGCTTTATTTGTTTACATTATATTTGCATTTCCCAGCATTTTTGTTAAAATTATTGTTTTTTGTGCTTGCTGCGATTATGACATATTTGCAAAGTAGTCTGTGTTTTTTAATCGCTTGCCATGGCATACATGCTAAAAGTATTTTTGCCCTATAATTGCAAGTGGTGAATTGTTAAAACATAGTGTTATTATATTGTTGCAAATTATGTGTGGTATATTTTTAAAAACAATATTTGCATAAATATAGTTTCATGTTGTGTAAAAATAGATACATAAATCGCGGTTCTAAACAATTGTACGTTCTGACATGTTTACTTAAAGTATCTTTCACTATTTGTTTGTGGCAGGATGTAGTGTTGTTCTTTGAAAGACAGTGCTGCTAAATTGTTGGCATATACTGTCTGATAAATGTGTTTAGTACATGTTGCGGCATACTTGGTGTGAGAGCAGTAGTGGTATATTTGTTACATGTTCAGTAAACGTAATAACAGAAATCACGTTAATATTTCTTACAAGTTACTGATAACTTATTGAAAGCTGCCTGTTATGTTCTGTTTTCCCGGCATACTTAAGAACGATACTATTGTTGCGCGAGGTGCCTGTTAATAATCACTTGAAATCGGCAGTTGAGATGATGTGCTGTTTGTGTATATAATAATTCATTACTGTAATAAACAGTAATAGTGATATCTAACAACAATGTCATACAGGCCGTATACATGAATATAATGCGATTCCTAGGCATTGTGTATTTTGTAATACAAATGTCTGTATGCGTGTAATAATTTGTGTAAATACATGAATATCATATAAGAAATTTTACATCCAGGTAGAATTAATGAATGCAAAGTGTGTTCTAGAGACTGTGCATTCTGTGATACCTATTTCTTTAGGTATGTAATATTGGATGAAACAATACTAAGTATATGCATAGCATCTAAGAACGCATCTAAGAACTGTGGCATCCAATGAATGCAAAGTGTGTTCTAGGGATTGTGTATTCTGTGATTCTATGTGTAAAAATTACATTAGTAAATATATGTATGTTGTCTAACAGCATTGCCATTCAGGTGAGAGGTACGAATGTAAAATGTGTCGTGTAATGGCTGTATTCCGTGTAACTGACATGTTTACTCGAGTAGATAAATTAATGATCATATGTACCTTGCAACATATGTACAGGGCGCATCTATCAAGGCTTTGAGTATGTTCTGTAGTTTTCTGGCATATCATCAGTTACCATAGCTGCGACAACCACACACAGTTACGAACAAAACTTTACACCTTAATAATATGAATACAATTCTCCGTACGAAATGAAAATGAGGCCTGGGGCATTGTAAGATTACAACCGCAAGATTTGTTGTTTCAATTATGGCGCGCGGCACATTGAGAATATAAATATGATATAATTTGCTGGCAAGGACGAACACAACTCCATTGACAATAGCCTATAAAAAAACAAAGAACATTGCTTTTGACTACAGCAGAGCAAGATCAAGGGAGTATTCATCACTCTTAATACATATTTTTGCATTAAAACGGTATAACAGTTGTTACCTGGTCGCCTAAGCCTGGCTGAAGCCTTGCAGGATCTCTCCAACGATTCTGCAACTAAAATCCTGGAGGTTCTAAACCCCGGGGTCCGTTATAGCCAGAAAGTTGCTGGGTGGGTGGTGGCTGGAGGTATCATTCTTCTCCTGTTTCTCATTACCCGGGCCGGGTGTTACCGATGCAGAGACTGCTGTGTCAAGTGCGCGATGGGCGGGAACGCTCACAATATGCAGCAACCAGTGGCAAACTGGCTAGGCTGAGACGGCAGCCTACATGTGTGTGCGCGCTGGCTTTCTGCCTGGATGCGGCTGTGACCCCGCTCTGTAGGGTGTAGCCTGGAAGTGTAGCCCTGACACTTGTCTAATGCCATGACGTTGTGTGGGCGGGCCCAACTTCACACAGGTAACCAGTTTGATGGTGAAGTAAATCATGTTTAAGTTGAGGATTTCAAACTTGAGCGTGTAAAAATGTTGTTCATGTTACAGTTCAAGGCAGTTAGGCTGGCGATCGTAAATATGATGGGAAGATATTTGTTGCTAAATTACACGGTATACGTCCATTTGAAATATTACATCAGCAATACAAGCCAGGGCGCGGAAGGGGGGACAAAACTATACATATCTTTATTAAACCCTTAAGTCATTTGCAACCCGTAACGGTTTTCTCCATGGGGAATTATTTGAAACGTACACGTTAGATCATGAAGATCATAAACTACGAACTCTGCTCGTCGAGATATGGAATGCGCAAGCTTGTCAGGACAACAGATGAAAATGGCCATATAGGAAAGCCCAATAAAGGTTAACAATGGACAACAGAGAGTCAGCCGATGAAGTCCCGAACCCACAGTTTACACTGAACAAGTTTAATGTATTCGATGGTTGAAATAATAGTGTGCCAATGGTCTTAATGGAAGAGACATAAAACTAACATGTTTACTTGCACGCATTTGCCTCGATAGCTTTATGGAAATGTTAAAATGTTGAAGAGTGCATTTTAATAGTTTACAACTTTCAGTGAGAGGGATGTAAACATACTAGCGAACGTGATTCGATGAAGGAGAAAGTCTTTTGAAGAATTCCAACGCTGATCACTATCTATTTACTATATTTATGTAAATCATCGAGTGCCATGTCGATTGTCGTGGACGATCAAGGTTCGCCACACCCTGCCTTCTCCGGCAGGGTATATCCAACCCCATGCTGACACTTTTCCTTGTCGCGGGAAAAGGATGCTAACAATCATTCTATGCTGCCTTCCTCTGTCTTGTCCACTATCTTTCCAGTGGTTACACCATTTTCCAGTTTGCATCTAGTCATCGTGTGACCGAACGGCCTTCTTTGTGTCTTTTGTTTTGTTAAGTTTGTGATAAGTTTGTGAGCAGCTGTTTTCGTGTCTGAGCCTCTTTCTGATGCTTGTAATAAGTTGTTTTCGTGTCTGAGCCTCCTTCCTATGTTTGTGAAAAGTTGTCTTCGTGTCTTAGCCTCTTTCCTATGTTTGTGAAAAGTTGTCTTCGTGTCTTAGCCTCTTTCCTATGTTTGTGAAAAGTTGTCTTCGTGTCTGAGCCTCTTTCCTATGTTTGTGAAAAGTTGTCTTCGTGTCTTAGCCTCTTTCCTATGTTTGTGAAAAGTTGTCTTCGTGTCTTAGCCTCTTTCCTATGTTTGTGAAAAGTTGTCTTCGTGTCTTAGCCTCTTTCCTATGTTTGTGAAAAGTTGTCTTCGTGTCTGAGCCTCTTTCCTATGTTTGTGAAAAGTTGTCTTCGTGTCTTAGCCTCTTTCCTATGTTTGTGAAAAGTTGTCTTCGTGTCTTAGCCTCTTTCCTATGTTTGTGAAAAGTTGTCTTCGTGTCTGAGCCTCTTTCTGATGTTTGTGAAAAGTTGTCTTCGTGTCTTAGCTCCTTTCTGATGTTTGTGAAAAGTTGACTTTGTGTCTTAGCCCCTTTCTGATGTTTGTGAAAAGTTGTCTTCGTGTCTGAGCCTCTTTCCTATGTTTGTGAAAAGTTGTCTTTGTGTCTTAGCCTCTTTCCTATGTTTTGAAAAGTTGTCTTCGTGTCTTAGCCCCTTTCTGATGTTTGTGAAAAGTTGTCTTCGTGTCTGAGCCTCTTTCTGATGTTTGTGATCAGCTGTTTTCGTGTCTGAGCCTCTTTCTAATGCTTGTAATAAGTTGTCTGAGCCTCTTTCCTATGTTTGTGAAAAGTTGTCTTTGTGTCTTAGCCTCTTTCCTATGTTTTGAAAAGTTGTCTTCGTGTCTTAGCCTCTTTCCTATGTTTGTGATCAGCTGTTTTCGTGTCTGAGCCTCTTTCTAATGCTTGTAATAAGTTGTCTTCGTGTCTTAGCCTCTTTCAAAAGGCGTAGATTACTCATTTTGGCCTCCAACAAATGGTCAACATTCTCCTGTAAAACAGCTTCTCTGAGGCTGCATATGGACAAATTTGCTTGTTTACTAATTTTCCAGTATCCACAAGCATGGGTTCAACTTGGTTGTATGAAACAATCAAGAATTCTTTGTTCCAACCTCTGGTAGCAGGGATTTATCATATTTGGTTTATTTTAACAGAACGAAATTTATGTAGTCTAATATAGCCAAGACTAAAAAACCGAATAATTTATGGAGTGGGACAGATAGAACTACAAAAATTAGATTTGTAAGAGTATGAATCTTTTCCATTGCAACATACGCCTGTGAGACCTGGACACTTACTAAACAAGCTGAACAGTGCACAAAAGCCTTTGAATACAAATGTTATAGACGGGTTCTAAGAATATCTTGGGTAAAGAAAAGAACAAATGCATCCACACTTTAAGAGATAAATATTGAAGAGGGTTTGCTATTAAAAAACGATAAAACAAAGAAAATTGAAATAGTTTGGTCACTTGAAACGTCATGGAAGTTTGGAGAGAACAATAATGGAAGAGTATATGCCTGGGGAAAAAGGAAGAAGAAGCCCAAAGATAAGATGGGTGCAGGATGTGGCGGATGATCTCCAGATGGGTGTATCAGAAGCGGGACATCTTGTTTGTGATCGAGAAGTTTTCCAGAAAGTTGTTATGGCAGCGAGATTTTGCAAAGGACATGCTACTGAAGGATTGAATGAATGAATGAATATAGCAATTGGAGAAAAGTATATTCAATATATAAGGACATATAAAATATATAAATAATATAAACTATGCAGATGATATCATGTTGACTTGAAATGGATTGGAGAATTTGGTGACAACTGGTAAGATCGAGTGGAACAGACCAAGGGGAAGACCTAGAAGCAAGTACATGGATGGCTTGGCCTTGTCGCATGGTCGAGACAGAAACACGGAGATGATCCACGACTCTGGTGATCGAGTGAGATGGCAGAACATGACCGCCCACGCTTATCGGCATGGCACATGATGGATGGATCATGTTGACTACAGATACAGAACAGCCATCTTTAGTAGATGCACTTATTGTTGTTCTTGTCATCATCACCCATACCCAGTTCAACCCCACATTCACCCATCATGTGCCATGCCGATAAGTGTGGGCGGTCATGTTTTGCCATCTCACTCGATCACCAGAGTCGTGGATCAGTTCCGTGTTCCTGTCTCGACCATGCCACGTGGCCAAGCCATCCAGGTATTTACTTCTCTGTCTTCTCCTTGGTCTCTTCCCTTCGATCTTGCCGGTTGTCACCAAGTTCTCCATTCATTTCTTCTCATAACATGCTCAAAATATTTTGACTTCTGCCTCTAATGACTCTAATCAGTTTACGATCTTCATTTGTTTCTTGAAGGACTTGTTCATTGGTTTTTCTGTCTGTCCATGGTATTCTTTGAATTTTCCTCAGAAACCACATTTCCACAGCCATTATATGTTGTTTATCTTGACTGCTCAATGTCCACTCTTCACATCCATACACAAGTATAGGTTCTATGTAGCACTTCAACACTCTTTTTCTCGTTTCAATTGATATCTTTTTATTGGTCAGTATGTTTTTCATCTTGCAAAAGGCTACCTTCGCCATGGCAATTCTTGTTCTAATCTCTTCAAGGCATCTCCCATCAGTTGTTATGACTGTTCCGAGATAACTGTACCGAATAACTTGCTTAAGAATATGCCCATTTACTCGTATGTCACATTGTAGTATTTCCTTCTTCTCAGTGACGACCATAATCTGTCTTCTAACTATTCAATTCTAACCCTAGTTTCTCACTGTGTGCAACAATCGCATCTACTAAATGTCACAGGTCCTGTTCATTGTCTGCAATCAAGACTGTATCATCTGTATATCTAATGTTATTGATGCATCGTCCCCCAATGTTGATTCCTTCCATATCTTCTATATTTCTGAAAATATTTTCACTGTACAGTGAAAATAGATCTGGAGACATTACACATTCCTGTCTCACACCTGTTTTAGAGAAGTTATAAATATGGCCCTTCCCAACATCAGATTAATCATCCTGTGGGCGAATCGGCGAAGGTTGGAGTGTTAATCTGAAAGGATTTGTTGTCCATAGCGTGGTAGTAGAAGTCAATGTTGTGGTGCAGTTATTGTTCACATGGAGCAACTAAATTTAGAATGATATTATTGTTGTCTCCAAGAAGAAAGAAATACCAAATGTAACATACAAGTACATCCTCGGGAAAATACTGAAGTCTATCTCGGATCAGTCAAACCATCATATGAAAGTTACATTGTAGAGATGACAACCAGAAACGCGATAGAGAAACCATGGTGTTATGTGCATGTTGCGCTGGATTAATTTGAGTCAAGAACCAACATTACGGTACTCACAACACCCTCACACATGCTCCGACCTCGCAGTCAGCGAAGAGTCCTAATTTTAATGGTACCAGTTGTATTCTGATTATGTGTCCGCTTGTGGTTTCCTCTGAGAACTGAGTGTCGGCCAAATCCTCTGGTCTCTCCGTGCCGCAATATTCTCTTTAGGGTATAATGATTTATCTGTTCTTCAACAATATGCACATTATGTTATATATATGAGAAACATCCAGACAATCTGAGAACATCTGATGGAAGTGGAAATGTGTTTCTGAGGAACATGCACAGAATACCATGGGCAAACAGACAAACGAAATAGAAAGTCCTTCAAGAAAGAAATGACAATCGTAAATTGATTAGAGAAATTAGGCGTAGACAATTCAGATTTTTGGAGCACGTTATGAGGAAATATAAACGTGGAAACTGGCACACTAGGTGGCTAAAGAACAAGGGAAAGGCAAAGAGATACATACCTGTTGCTCTTGACCACATTGCATAACTGGGAACTTCAAAACCTGGGACAGAGCACAGACCTGGACCGAGACTAGTGATCGCCTGAGATGGGCGAACGTGACCACCCGTGGTTATCAGCCTGGCACATGATAAACATTCGAGGACAGAAAGGCTGCAACATTTGAAACACAAAAGGCCTGGTGTTGACAATACAGAAGGACATCTCTAACGGCGAAGTTTGAATTGCCAGAGGTTATATAGACATATTTTCAAGCAATAGGGAAATTAATATTCATCATCATCATCATCATGACATGCCAACTCCGTAATGATGTATGGCTGGAATTTATCCACTATACTCTATACCCTGCATTATCATAGTGCATTCATGCGCGCGCACACGATTATTCCATATCATCTCTTGATGTTTCATAAATAATCATGTATTCTATGGCCTTCTCTCTTCACCCATAGAAAAAAGAAGTAGAGACTGGACGACACACTAGACAACATAGAGATCGTCATGGACAAACGGATAAAAGCGCTCGTTCTTAAGCTTCCGGTGTGTTGATGTCGAGGTGGCGGATTTAGTCCCTGCACCGGTAACTTGGATTAAAATATTGACTTCTCGTCCGTGACTTGCAAACGTAAATTACATGTACCTCCGTAGTAAGAGTGGGTTCGCCTGACGGCGAGGGACATTGTTAATAAGGAAAGCTAATCCTCGCGCAAAAATCAGTCCAGTGCATTAGAAGTAGTAGCACTTTCACGGAATACGCTTGGATTCAAAGAGAGCGACCGTATCCCCCCCCCCCCCCCCAAAAAAAAAGGCAACAAAAGAATGTACAGCTATAGTTATCGACCGGAATTCGAACCTTTCACCTCCAAGTGACGACAGTGCCTCGCTGCAGGAACAAGTGTACTTTGACGTTTGACCAACTGCTTCCTCTTGTCTCTACTGACTTGTATGTTTTCTACTACCATGCGCACCAAGCAATACATGTGTCTTTATTTATGAATTGCTCTAGTGGCCTCCAAGCGTTCCCAGTTGCTATTTCTGTGTAGTACACTTCTTGATGTTATCTACCAACATGTGATTGTGTTTTCTTGTAAGTTTCCCCTGCACCTCACACTGCAGCATATCCTGCAACAAACGGCTGTTTTCTGTAACTGATTCAATGCCGACGGATAATATGTCGCCAAATCTAACCTCCCACCTGGACAGAAGGACGATATATTGCCCTTTTCGTGTTATTTGTTTTATTTCGTAGTATCTTCTGCAATTTCAATGCTCAGTGAACGGAAATGTCATTATAATATTTGTTCATGTCATTGTGAACCATGTCTGGAGCACACATACATTTTGTTTGGCACTGACACCGTTAAGTGCAGAGGTTAATTAGTTTTCTAACCTCGGTTTATTTCAGTTATGTTTTCTTCGGGTTTGGTAATAGTTCTATGTGTTGTTCCTCTGTTATGATACTCGTTCCTTTTAACTGCATGACCACATGTCCACAGCTGGATGCTTACCCTTACAGGATTTATATATTGCTCAGTTGTTTGCGTGGGGATGTGGTAACGTATAGAACTATTATCTGTCGGCCCAGTCATCTTATGTTGCATTTATGTATATATATATATATATATATATATATATATATATATATATATATATATATACATATATATATATGCGTGTGTGTGTGTGTGTGTGTGTGTGTGTGTGTTCACCTGATAAGGCGAAAACACCTGGGACCCAAGAAATACTTTCTTCTGATCAGAAATTCCTCTTATAAGAATTCAAGCAAATAGTAATGCACGATTTATTGCCTGGCATATTTCGCTGCATCTCGTCAGGTACATACTGCAGAATTCACACAACAAAGTAAAATAACTAGATAAATCCTTCAATCTGAAATATACACATGTTCGCACAGTAATATTAATTGTCTACCACGGTAATTTGAAACTGACTAATTTTCTTTCTGTTTGCACAAAACTGGCTTGTGTAGCTTAATCATTATGGATTCTGCAAACTTTAACAAGCGAGTATTTTGTGTGTTAAAAACACGCGAAAGACACTGTCTCTATCAATCACATGGCCACTTTTCAACATGTGCTTTGCGATTGATGAAGCGGGAAGCTTCCGGTGTGTCGGCCTCATCAGGCTTCCATCGCCTGTGTGTAGTATCGTGTCAATCCATTGAGGTATGTGTACGTAGTAATGCAGTTAGAACTTACAACACAATATTGTTCTTCACAACAGAAATTCGCCACATCCAAAAACGCCTTAAGCAGTTTGCACTGCACATGTATGTATCACTGGCCCGGGCTTCCAGGTCCACGCCCCCTAACATGGCTGCCAGGAACTGCTCTAGAAAGTAAGGGAAGCCGGCGTGATTTCGACCATGTCACGTGTCCAGCGCTGACTGCTTTATAATAATATGGAGTTAGTAATATATGCGCAAGTCGCCTCACTTGGAAAAGAATCAACAGTACACAGCGTGAGTTTTCTTCCCCTTCCTCCATCCCTAACCCAAACTCCTTCCCCAATTCATAACTGTGGGAAATCCAATTCCAGAACTCAGATATACAGATGGCACGGTCCTCCAGTGTTAGTCCCATATTTGCGTTGACCATTCGCCACTCGATGACACGGTCCTCCTGTGTTAGTCCCATATTTGCGTTGACCATTCGTCATTCGATGACACGGTCATCCAGTGTTAATCCCATATTTGCGTTGACCATTCGCCATTCGATGAATGATGTCAGCAATATCACGTCGGCAGCTTGTATTTCCCAGAATACTTCATGGTTGGTATTTTCGCCTGGGTCGACCTATGAGCCAGTGTCAATGTATATCAAATCCAATCTTACAGGCGGATTCGACCACCCGACTACCTGGATGGCAGGCAAGCGTGCTAGCCACAGCGATGCGACCATTCTCTCCCACCATGTCATCAACATCTAGCGGCTCCTTCGCAGAACGTGTCTTTCATCTCAGCACGTCGAAAAGCCTCTTGACTCTGGCCAGTTCTCCTGCCTCGTGCATCATCATGACAAACGTGTCTGCGGTGTCCTGAGTCCATCCTTGCCTTCCATTATTATTATTTCCAAGCCACTGTGACGTTTAAGCCTAGAACTACCATGGGGTTCAAATGGACCCCCGTGTCAGCTTTCGCTTTCTCTACTTTTCTTAAATAAGCTTTAATATGTTTGATATTTCATGACATTGTTAGCAATATATTCCTCAAAGACATGATAAAGTATCAAAACAATGAATGAAAATTACACGTACTATCATACATTTTTTTACTTGTTACCAATGGGGTCTGACTGGACCCCAGTGTATTTTATATTGAAAATAAGCATATTTTCTGTATTAATTGATTAATATCAATTAAACATGATTACTTCATAACACATTTATTTCAGTAGGTGGGCAAAACTTATTCATAAAAGAAGACAGCAGTATTTTTAATGATGGTGAAATCATATTCCCAAAACTGAAATTACTTTACATTCTTTGTGACATTTCGCTGCACGCAAACACAGTGTTGGAATCAAAGCTGTAAAAGTGCTGTTGCTATTATTGACAACAGTGAAGAAGATTCAGAAAATGAGTGTATCAGTGATGAATTTATTCCGCCAAGTAGTGTTTCCAGTGTTTCAAGTAAAGAACATCAATCCAATGAAGACAGTGACACTGAACATGAAAATAATTATCCAAGAACACATGTAAGCTCAGACTCGACTAAAGACCAAGGACTGATGTACCTTTCGTAAAATAAATACATCACTTGGTATTCGACTCCAAAAAAGACAGCAACTTGCAGAAGAGCTTGTGAAAATGTTTTCATCCAAAATCATGCCCAACTCGACACGCAAAATGAAACATTGATTCAATAATTTCAACTTTTCAATTATTCATGACAAAAAGTGTAACAGATGACATACTGAAATGGACAAACCAAGAAGGAGTTAGTGTTTTTTCAGGGCAAATGGCAAAGTTTGGAGATATTGAACTTGTAGTATGATAAAATAGAAATGGGAGATAGATATCCCCAATTATCAATTGCCGACAGCTAAATGAAAACCAGAAATGGCTCGTAAGACACCCTAGTACTGGAACAGACACATATGGTAAGATTCCACTGAGGTATTAAGTCGTGTTTTTCCAGTAGAATGCCAAGAGAGTACAGGGAAGTCACTGCTTTCTGATAAAATGAAGCTCAATATGGTTAGATTGGAAGCTAGTAGTATTCCTGCCACCTGCTCGATGGATTTTCGTGTCTAATGAAGTAACACTATCACACTATAGTTGAACACAGTAATACACGCGTGACATTGATGAATTTTAATAACACAGTAGGGGCAGATTACAGTATTTTAATTGGAAAAAAGTGGGTGGGGGTATGCTCCATGGTTATAATAAACTACATAAATCAAATTACACAACTAATATAACTCTTCTTAAATGTCATTCATATGTGACCATTTCATATATTCTATATTTGGGGGGGGGGGGGGACGACATCTGGAACACCAGATACAGTTCTAGCACAATTGACTAAGAATTACTGTCCCCGTGTCTCTGGTTAGGCTAAGCACCGAAACTACAGTTCATATTCTGGGTAGATTTGATAACAACTAGTTAATCTTGGTACAGCCGATTCTATTCTTCTAAACTAGTGTTCATGATCCTTTGTGGATGGATAACTGTAGGGATTTGTTGATTCTAAATGTTGTTGGCCCCTGTCTGTAAAGGAGTATTGAGGTTATATGGGTTTGTCATGCCACTTGTCTGCATTGTGAGTATCACTGGACAGTCCTAAGTGGCAAATACCGATTGACGGTCTTATGCTCCTCATGGCAAATAAAAGCGAAGGCTCCCCTCATTCACTAAAGATGGCAGCACTCTGGTCAGGGATGTTCCTAGTTTTAGGAGCATCACATGTAAGCCGGTGACCACTACCCACTTCTGTCAATACGTACAACACAAACATGTATTTATCCTCATAAAATACTTAGGATTTGGGAAAAAGGAAACATAGTTCTGCACAGGGGTAAGTCAGCTAGACCCTTTCTTGCTGTATATACTCATTCAAGAGCTCAATAGCCGCACAAAAGGTCTATACCTCCTCTGTTGGATGTTGTCCCTTCTACGATTTGATGTGTATAATACCCACACATATCCACAAGTCATAGGCAATCCTCAATTCATGTCTGCTAGACACGTCTCATCCATTTCGTGCAACGAGCTTCATACTCAGTCTCACACTTAATTACCCATGGCTCCATTTTACGGACCCAGACACACTGTCATGGTAACTATTTCCTTTCCTCAGGGTAGAGTGCCGCATAAATTTATGACCTGGTCATTACACACTCTAATATTTATATAATTTTCATATATAAAGGCTTGCACGTTTTGCCACATACAAAAGAGACATTTAGGTAATCGCAAATAAAGATTATCTTGGTAAAGCAAAACAAAAATTAATGGAGACTAGAAAGGGATATATACTGTCTCTGAGTATATAGATCATTGCATTAAAGGCTAGTCATAGTCAAAGAGTATATATTTCATAAGAAACAGGACAGATTCCATGATGTATTTCAGAATATGTCACTTAGTTAGACTTAAGTCACTAACCATTATAAAATATGATACTGAACTGGCGTTCCACCGATGCAAACAGGGTACTACTACAAGTATTCCATCGCCTGTTATTTCCAGGGATTCAGAACCTGTCTGTATAAAATCCACTGAATTACAAAAATTAAAATAAAAAAATAATCACGTCTGAAATCACAACACTTTTATTTTCAACACTTCGTGATTGACTGCCCCAGGACAGCCTATATGAAAAATGATTATCCCTCCCTCCCTCTAAAGTCTCTCCGTCTATACTTTAGAGGTAACATGAACATATTCTTGCACAGTTATGTTTGGGATACCAATTACCCCTTGTTTAATTTAAGGGCGTTATACATATCCGAAGATATTCTCTGCTAGGATAATATAAATATCAGCTCCCTTGCGCTGTGATGTATCCAATTATTAATTATCCGGGCAGTGTTTCTTCTGTATTAATCCCTATGACTTCTGTATTAATCCCTATGACTTCTGTATTAATCCCTATGACTTCTGCATTTAAAATTCGGCAACCAGGCGCCGCACTGTCTACGAAATTTTGTTAGTCTGTTTTAATACAATATAAGGCTTGGATAATAACAACACACTTGGGGCTTGCGTTGTTCGTCTTGACCAAAACAAAATAGGCGATGTTGGGATGAGCTGAATTTGCCGTGTTTCCAACAATGTCGTCTAAAAATGTGCGTCTTAGCTATCCAACTGTAATTGTGAAAATACACTATTTAGTGATGCAAAATGCAAAATGTTACAGAACTTCAGAATTGTTTTGGAGTTTTGATTTTGGCTGGAATGGTTAAATCAAAACATGAAGCTATTTAGTCAACTTTGGAGTAAAGAACATGGACGTGCAATATTTTCAAAGGCAATGCAACGAATTATATGTACTGTAGTTTCCAGATGTCTACGAACTGATAATTTCCAACATAGAAAACAACATGAAATAAATAAATTTTAGTCAATAAAGCCAGTATTCAACAATTGGGCGAAAAATCTACAGGACAGCTATGTTCCGTCGTGCAATGTAACAATTGATAAGCAGTTAGTTACGTTTAGAGGAAAATGCTCTTTAAAGCAATATATTTCCTCAAAACCTTGCAAATATGGCTGTTGATGATATGATGCTGTTGTGACAGTTATACTATATATGTTTTCATTATGCAAGGTTACACCAGCAGAGAAAATGCGCACAAGAAAAAAAAAACCAATGAGAAAGATTTGTAATGGACATGGCTTCTAAAAAAAAAAAAAAAAAACAGAAAATGAAATGAAAAGATCAGGTTCAATATAACGCAAAGTTTGCTTTCATTGATGGTGCAGCACCTGACGACCTATTGTCCAAAGAAAGGAAAAGTGGTTGTAATTCCTAATACAATGCATGATCAGCCAGATGTGGATCACAGTTCTGATTTGAAAAAAAAACAACAACAAACATTGATGATCCTTGACTACAATCACACGAAGGGTGGAGTAAACACAACCGATCAAATCTTGCGCTGTTATTCAGTCATACGCAAGCCAAACAAATAGCCTGTAGTAAATTTCTACAACATGTTAGATGTTTCTTCCATAGATGTATTTGTTCTGTGGATGCACCTCAAATCCTGAATGGAACAATCACAAGTCACATAAACGCCGACTGTTTTTGATCCAACTAGCAGAAGGACTCGTCGAAATGGGCCAAGCATGTCAACCTGGGAACCTTCCACCTAAACTAGCAGATAATCCTTGTGGATCTAGAAAACAAGGTCTCTGTCGCCTTTGCCCAAAGGCAGATTGACAGAAAATATAGAGATGTTTGTGGTACTTGCAATAACTTTAATTGTGATCAACATAAGAACATTGTTTGTGACCGCTGCACCTTATAACTTTCAAGATTCTATGCTGCGTTCATGTGTGTAAGTAAAATATTTAAGCATTCATTTATCTAAACACTTTGTAATGATTAATAAATTAAAACTTTGAAACAATTGCACTGAAAACTGTCTAGTTTTTTTTTTTTTTACCAAAGTGAGTGATGGTGTCCACACTAACAAAATCTGGTAGTTCTAGGGTTAATATAACCAAAGTATTTCTTTTTCCGAAAAATGACACTATGTCTGAGCCACCTTTCCTTGATGTTCAGATCTTGTAGAATTTCAGTATTTGTCTTCTCTTTCTCTTTTTCTGTTGGTCTACGATTTTCTAAGAAGTGTTCTGCAGCATTTCAGTTTAAACTTCCCCGATTTTCCTCTATAGGATTTGCGAAATGGTCAGTGACTCACACGCATATGCTGCAATAGGGAAGATGTATGACCTCAAATCTCTGCTTTGCTATCGGCAGCCTGCGTCTGAATTCTCTTGAACATGATTCATGGTTGTTGATTCTGGAGCCAAGATATTCACAGTTTGTGACATTGTCAATTTCTTCGTTGTTGTGACATTGTCAATTTCTTGGTTGTTAATTGTGAACTTTGGTTGGGCTGTGGTTTTGACTGGACATTATATCGTTTTGGCACAAATAAAAAAAAAGATTTTAACTTTCACTGTGACCTTTCACAGACATGATCTCACTCTTTTAATCCTTTAGCATATTTGAGAGGAGAACTATGTCATCTGCATATATGAGGTCTGTTATTTGATTTCGATCAATTACAAATGGATCATAATTGTCTCTGGTCTCAGGGTTTTTGACATTTCTCATTACATTTTTTGCATATACGTTGACTAGGTATGGAGCGAGAATACAGCCGTGTCTTACTTCCTTTCCCACCTTAAACCAGTTTGATGTTTCGCAGGCTATTCTGACAGCTGCTTCTTGATCATGATATAATGACTGAATTAGACAGATTATATGTTGCACCATTTCTGATGCTGAACACAGTCGAAGGCTTTACTGCAATCTTGGGCAAGGTGGAGTACCCGTTTATCCTCCCGATCAGGGTTACGTGAAGCCATGGATGCAGGTGGTGGATGAAGCTGAAGAACAGCCAACAGATAGCTGTAGGTTATGGTCTCCAGCTTCACGACGGTAGGCAGAGGATCTCTTTTCTGTGTGTGGACAATGGCTACGGTCACCGACCAGTATGGTCACTGCTAGGAAGGAAAGCAATGGCAAACTACCTTCTTACAAATTCCAAGAATATCATGTACTGCAGTCTTATCGATAATCAGAGAAACGGCGTAAATGGGTGATCCACGACTCTGGTGATCGAGTGAGATGGCAGAAAATGACCCCCCCCCCAACACGCTTATCGGCATGGCACATGATGGATGGATGGATGAAGCAAGTACGAAGATCTACACTGTGGTCTCTGCATTTCTCAAAGATTGGTCTCACGTTGAAGATGTGGTTCCTGGTTCCTCTGCCTTACTTCGTGGAGTTCGTATTTTAATTTACTTTGAATCTTTTTCACAATGAATCGCATGAAGATTTAGCTGGCACAACTTATTAATGCAATGGTTAGATAATTACTGGTGCAGCGTTTTAAATTTTCCTTTGTTGGTAGGGGGATATAGATTATTCTCTGACAATCTAAACCAAATGGTGCGATACCAGATGTTCACACTCTGTGCAAGGTGGATAAGGACATTGGCTCTTGTCGTATTGTTTATATATATGTCGTCCCTGGGGTGAGGGGAATCAACACCGACATTCTCTTAACCTCATATCAATATCTAGAGGGTCTCCCAGCTTTCTGTCCACAACACCCCGTCAGTCCCTGGATCTCTCTCTCTCTCTCTCTCTCTCTCTCTCTCTCTCTCTCTCTCTCTCTCTCTCTCTCTCTCTCTCTCTCTTACTACTGAACCAAGCCCCCTCTCATTCTTTTCCCAAAACACACTACACAACACTGGCTCTAACAAAACAACAAATTAGTTTAATAGAGAAAAGAGTCATGTATGTGCAAAGTGTATGTATAGAATATCTGTCGTATAATCTAGTGTGTATGTAGAGTCAGACCGAATAGATCAGGAGCAAAGTCTGTTTCATCACTGTACTGGCCACACAACAGCACCATATATGATGGACCTCACCCAAATGATGTGTCTCTCAGGCCAAGTGTCGACTTCCTCCGATAGCTCTTGGACAATCCGGATGCTTGGTCATCAATAGTGGAAACAGTCCAATATTGATCATCATTCTAACACACACAGTGTAACTACTCTGTTCATAAAAATTCTGTGATCAGAGAATCCTAAAAATACTGTTACTGTCACTTTGGAAAACTCAATGTTAGTATTTAACTGTTCATAGGAATTCCCCAATTGTAACACAATTTGTTAATTGGTAATGATAGAAATTCACCAATTGCAACTCAAAATGTTAATTTTCCCGGTATTTATATCTACTAGTGTTCCTGGTACTGGTGTTATTGTCAGTGTCTTGATTTTACTGTGATGTAAACTATCACTCAGGAAACACACTTAAATAACCATAGTTTCCTGCTCAGCAGAGGCCAGGTTCCTACAGACCCTCTGGGTTATGGGCCCAGTGCAAAAGCCTCTTAGTAAACTCTGCCTTCAATATTCGAGCCATGACTTTTTCTTCTAGCTTCTTGGTAAACCTAGTGGAATCTGTTGAAGAGAGAACACACCTGGTGAGAGCAACCCGATTCCGACCTTTATTAGGTGAGTGTAGGCCGACGGCAGCACTCAGATATATAACAGAGAACCAACCTCTGTCATAAGGCCTAGGAGCTCATCACATCGGTCTGAGTCATGGTAAGACAAGGAACGACTAAAGGAAAAGGGCAGAAACCCAGCAGATGCCCTACTGGAAGATCCTTCCATGTGACATTTCCCCCATCCCCCTAACCATCCTCAATCTCCCTAAATATTATCCCACTACATTGTCCTTAACTCACTGAGTTAAATGATATGTCACACCAGCAAGTTTAAGCTACGCGATTGGCAACTGTTTACGACACTCTTATAATACGTTCTATTAACGCACATTACTACACTCGATTTCTAAGAATAATCCAATGTAGGTTTATTTAATTAATTACCATATATTTATTCCGGTTTGAAAATTGGGACTACTAAATCACACGAAGCTAACATGTCCGCCAATGTAAATCGACAGAAGACACTGTAGTCCCTCTCCAGAATCGAACTGGGAATAACACACGTCTTAATTGTTTCACAACATTTGGTCGACTTCCCCAAAGTTGTTTATCCCACCGGTTTTAATACTGGGTCTGAGTGACGTCAGAAAACTGTCCAGACACTAGACAGTCTAGAAGCTATTTTTCTCTCTCCGTTTCCTACTTAATGTCAACAACTGACTGGCTGTCCCTTTCATCTGGGGAATCATCCCGGTACTTCAAAAAGTCTTACCGGTTTGTAATCTAGAGAATTCTTGTCCCCACAACAAAAGAACCTGCCGACCTACATCCCGACAGTCCGTCTACCACATCAAAGGATGGCTGCCGCCTGCAGATGTATCGCGCGATAGTCTTCATTTTCGGTTTCCGGTAACGAGCGGACGTGTCTTCACATGCTCTCTCGATTTTTGAATATTTTAACAAGTTTACTTAATTCAATCGCGATGTTGTGTATATCATTGTGTTCGTTCTTAGAGTGGATTTACATACTACTGAAAACTTCAAGTTTATGTGATCGTTTATTTAGTGAAATGAGGGATTCTTTGTGATATGTGATGGTAAGAGCAGCCATTTTTGAATGTTACCAATTATCGATCCACGTCAACGTGAGAATTAGCCATGCGGGGCTAACAAGTGATAATCACCACGCACGCACTACAGAAGGGCTGGCGCTTTTATTTACTCCATTATTGTGCTGAATTTACACACTCTCAACTGTCAAGTTTATGTAACTGTTTATTTAGTGAAATGAAGATTTCATTGTGACACGTGAGGGTAAGAGCATCCATTTTTGAATTTTTACCAATTATCGATTCACGACAACGTGAGACTTAACTATGTGTGACTAGCAAGAGATAAGCGTCACGTACGATCTACAGAAAGGCCTGCAGTTTTATTTACTCCTTGCCTTGTCGAGCTGCCTATATTGCCAACATGTCCTCCAACTTACGATAATCAACTGTGTCAAAGCGATGTGAAAATGTAAACAAAAACAAGACGGGACAAAAGTTAGTTAGCACGCCAGCTCAGCGACTGAATCAATCATCTTCATCGCCAACATCCATCACGTTGTCTAGTGAACAATCAGACACTGATGTCCAGCTGGACAAACAACACAATTCACCAGCTCAATCTTATCAAACTAACACATCACCTTCAAAGACGCTTTCTCCGGCCGAAACACAGAGCTACAATGATTGTTGTCGTGATCTAATTCAGGCTTTGGAGACGAGGTTAAAAGATTTTATTACCAACAACACCACTAATATTATTGCGGAGTTTAAAAAAGAAAACATTCTTCTTCGAGAGGAAATTTGAATTCTCAAAGAAGAGAAGGAGACTTTTAAAACATCCATACATGCCTTGAAACTAAAGCGTGCACAGTCATTTCATAAAAGTGCACAAACAGAAAGTATCCATGGTGTTGTAGATGCGTGTGTTACCAGTGAATGTTCGTCGCATAATGACATACAGATAGTTTCTACAAGCAACGAAACCACTACTAAACCTGTAGAACGCACACCATCTATCTACCCCATCGATGTGAATATCAGCAACAGGTTCCAGGCCTTAAGTGTAGACTCTCCAGCAGCAGACTTGGAATCACAGAGCTCAGTCGTTACCACTACTGGATATGGCCCAACAGGTGTGGTTCGATATCACACGTTTACATATATTTTGTTTGTCTGTTTGTTGTTTTTTTTTTTTGCGTTCGCTCGCTTTGAACTCAAGCGTAGTCCATACACACTGTTTATGGTAGTGATGGGCTGAATTTTGCTTGCGGATTAGCTTTCTCTATTAACAGTGTCCCTAGCCATTACGTGAACCCACTCCGACTTCAGAGGTACTTGTAAACATACGTCCCCAAGTCAAGGTCGACATGTCAACATTTTAGTTAACTGTCCGGTGTAGGGGTTGAACCGCTTACCTCGGCATCAGCACAACGTATGTTTAAGAACACGCGTTCTTACCCATCCGACCATGCGGACCTGAATTAAAATATACAAATACAATAATCATCCGTCGATATACTTTTATATACACAGCCGGCGCTGTGACCCAAGAGCAGTGAACTTGTTTCACAATTCCCTGAGATACCAAGGTGAAGTTTCGAACTCAGCCACACACAGTTCGCAAGCAGAACGCCTTGCGTTGATTTAGATTAGGCGTGGATCGTTTAGAAAGCATTGACAGATTACCGAACGGAGAACATGCCAAGTAAATCGCAAACAATGCTTGGGTTAGTTGCAACGTTCTGTAAAGGAAATGCAACATTCTTTAAACACATGTTATGTTTAATATTTTAATATTTTAATACATGATTAGCTGGACATCTGTACAGAAGGTAGTCTGTATGTGTTGTCACGTGTGGCGGTGACCACATTAATCAACTGAGAGAGACGACTCTGGACAGTCAGACATTTTACACAGAAATTCTAATTGGGGAACCCTCTGAGGTCACTAGGATAGTTCATAAATAACCACAGACGTATTTATTGAGGCCACTAGGACAGTTCATAAATAACCATAAACGTATTGATTGTTGCGCATAGAAGTAGAATAAGGAAGTAGAGACAAGAGAACGCACTAGACAACATACCCATTGAAAATAACCGGAATTCGAACCTATCACCTCCAAATGACCGCGGCTCCCCGCTGCAAGAACGAGCGTACTTTGACGAATAAGGTTTCTAGTTGGTTATGCGTCTGTAGTTGCCACGATATGTGAGGTTGTCTTAATCTCTCGGTCGCGTGCTCATCATCATATTCATCACCATGTTCCAAGCGTCGTGGGGAAGAATAGTTGACGTTCCAGGGCCCGATGGGTGGCACTAGATAGTGTCATTGAGTGCGATTGTACAATGTGTTTGATGTTGTTGATTCATTTTCGTTTTGGGCATCCATTTGCTCTCGTCTCAGATCTTTGATGTAGCGCCGGTGCTGGTAACTGGTGGTGTTGCATTCTAACCAGATGGCCGAACCATTTGATGAAAGACAACAGAGAATGGAACTGGGCATTTGTGACCTACAGTTATTTAAGACCTGACACAGCGTACAGTTAGGGCAGTATCTTCTTGCAATGGCCTTAACTTTGACATAATGGTTATTGTGTTTTGTTGTTGTCATAGCTACCATGCATCGTTCTCCGTTGACACATTGTTTCAATTATTGTAATTGTAAGTTATGATTACAATATACAAATTAATGTTCTGTGAAATCCTTTTTCTTTTCAGATGTATTGTTTTGATTACAATATACAACTAATTGTTCTGTAACATCCTTATCTCTGCGTTGTTTTGATTAGAATATACAATTGAGTGTTCTCTGATGCTCTTAATCACAGTAGATGTGTTGTTTTGGGGTGAATTGTATATGCTTTCATTTATCATTACTCGTTTTACACTTTAGGCTTCTGATTGATTGCAGTACCTTCCTTGCTCGAGATACAGAAAGGGTGAGAGAGAGAGAGAGAGAGAGAGAGAGAGAGAGAGAGAGAGAGAGAGAGAGAGAGAGAGAGAGGAAGAGAGAACTGGTGATAGAGACATATATAGAGAGACATAGGAAAACACATATACATACAAATTGACAGAGAGAGAGACAGAGATGGAGAGAGAGAGAGAGAGAGAGAGAGAGAGAGAGAGAGAGAGAGTCTGACTTGAAAGAAGAGCTATGCAGTCAGTCAGAGGAAGAGAGAAAGAAAAATGCAGACACATAGAGAGAAACACAGAGAGAGAGAGAGAGAGAGAGAGAGAGAGAGAGAGAGAGAGAAAGGGAGAGAGAGAGAGAGAGAGAGAGAGATCGAATGGAATGAAGTCTAACAAAGGGCAAGGCATACTTGCCTGGATACCATAAAATCCTGGCTGTGTTTGTGATGCTCTGACCCAGTGTGTCTGGGATAGTCCAGCGCTGCCCCTCTCAAACTTTCATTACTAATGACCATCGGACGTTCCGTTATGACCGCCATAATCAACTATATGGCATTCTCCTGTTTGGGCAGATCATTGCTTGGTCAACACGCCCAGCTACAACCTGCGGTGGAAACCAAGTCAGTGGAATATATTTTTTAATGTTTCTTTCAGGAATGGCCATAATGTTTTTGGACGCGAAGAAAGCCAGACGAGTGCTAGAAGGCAAGCTACTGGGGACAAGAGGCAGAGGTAGATCAAGGAAAACTTGTGTGAAACCGTTACGCAGCCACGTATCAATGCTTCCACACATCAAAGTATAGGGAGCGATACAAAGCAGACATATGTTGGGGTGTCAAGAGGTCTGGCATACAAGTAAGAGTGTTTATGACGTGTTTATTTGTATATATGCGCCTGTACACACACACACATGCGCACAAACATATTCACACATGTCTTGTGTTGGACGGACATTTGTTTGTAATGACCGTGGCTTCAAGGCTGACACAGTTGGGTACCGGTACATGTTCTGACCAGTAAAGGCACCCGGCATGCCACCCGCCCAGCTGCAGTTAGTCTATAAACATATGCGTCCAGTACCACTGACCTAACACGCCCTGGTTCCTACAACAGTCGTTTACTTGTATCGTTATGCATCATCATGCGTCCTTGCCAGCTGTCACGGGCGTTCATGTCACTTCACGGATCTCGGCCGCTGTTGCTCTGGATCAACCCTGTTGATGATATTCCTACATACCAGCGTCTTACTCAATCCAGGCTCGTTTCTCTGGGTCAGCCGCTGCCACGTCTTCCACGGATCTTTCCATTTATAACGATGTTCTTCATTGCCTTTGGTCGCATCATGTGACCAAAGAATACTATTTGTCTCTTTCTTATAGTTAGTTAGTTAGTTAGTTAGTTATTTAGTTAGTTAGTTAGTTAGTTAGTTAGTTAGTTAGTTAGTTAGTTAGTTAGTTAGTTAGTTAGTTAGTTAGTCGACAGATCATCCTCATTGCACATCGAACCATTCAGTCCATAAGTGCTCGGATCCCCTCCTCAGCAAATCCCGCAGCGTGTAGCTGCTAACAACGCCAGTTCTGTGTTGGTTTATCAATCTTCTTTGGGCTCCTGCGTAATGTTCTTGTTTGGCCACCCCTCTTTTAATTTACTGTTCTCGCAGTCTGGCCATTGTTGTAGATTCACAGTCATCACTTGGTTCTCCCAAAAGTCTTACTTCTCGTAGAGCATTCAGAATGTCAGCCTGGTCCATGGCGCGTCCGCCCTCCACAGTAGCCTCACCTGCGAGCTTGTCAGCCCGCTCATTTCCTTGTACCCCCGCATGCCCTGGCACGAAGATGAAACTAATCTTTACCAGCCGAGACCGCTCCAGAGGCAGCAACCATTCTCTTTGGATGTCTCTTTCTTATAGTTGTATATAATGTTCTACATTCAAAACCCTCTTCCGAGCAATCGTTGTTAGTTACTCTGGCGGTCCAAGGTGTTCACAGTATGCGTCTCTGGACCCATATCTCCTTTGCTTCTATGCTTTTCTTAATTTGTTAATTCACGCTTCATGTTTCCCTGCCAACCAGTAAGTCTGGTTCTATATAACATTTCAGTACTCTATTTCTGACGATAAAAGATAACCTTTGTGGCAAAAGCAACATTTCATGTTCTGAAATGCAGATTTTGCTTGACCTATTCTGCTCTTAATCTCTGCGTTGCATAATCCATCTGATGGTATGTGAATGTTTCAACTTGTTTAATTATTTTCCCTTCTGTTGTTATTTCACATGCTACTGATATTTGTTTTTTTTTTTTCTTTGTTCTTTCTTGATATTCATGAAAAGTCCCTATTTACACTTTATGTCTACAGTGCCACAGATCTGTAGATATTTGGGCTTTCAGCTACAAACACTGCAACATCTGCGTAGCGTCGATTGTTTATAAGTTACAGCTCGTAATCCTGGCCTTGCCCATCTTTGATCTCTCTCTCTCTCTCTCTCTCTCTCTCTCTCTCTCTCTCTCTCTCTCTCTCTCTCTCTCTCTCTCTCTATGACTGCGATATCTGGAAAGAAGAGATCCGGTGATAAAACACACCCGAGGCTTACTCCCAGCTTAATCTGTTCATAACTATATATAGGCGTGTGTGTGTGTGTGTGTGTGTGTGTGTGTGTGTGTGTGTGTGTGTAGGAACAGATTAAGCTGGGAGTAAGGCACGGGTGTGTTTTATCGCCGGATCTCTTCTCTACAGTAAATATTATCACCATCATTATGTGACATACAGATAAGCCTGATCGAATGCGATGGCAAAACATGACCATCCACGCTTATCAGCATGGTACATGATGAATGATCCAACCAATCATCCTCTCCTCTGTTCTTCTAACTACATGTAGTTTACCAATTTTGATTTATTGGGATTTATAAAGGGGTCCAAGCCAACAAGGAAATAATTGCACAATGAGAAATAAATGAAAGAACGCCACGCATCAGAGAACGACTCTTGGAATACCTAGATAGTATCCAATCAGCCATCAGACTGTGACCAGGAACATGTCTCTGCAAGCTACTAGGCCGTGTGTTTGGAAAGTATAAAAGTGAGCCTGGTGTTGAATGTGTATGTGTGGTGGGTGGGGGTGATGTGGGTCCAGCCACACTGACAGCAATGAGTGTAAACAAATATAACATGACCCAGGTTCCATCCACCTAAAATCGCTACGGAAATGTCATGAATCTGAAGGTAACGATCATTGTTATTGAAGTAAATGACGTGGAGGACTGAGTGCTTTCACAACAGAAGAGGGCTGTGTGTGTGTGTGTGTGTGTGTGTGTGTGTGTGTGTGTGTGTGTGCAAACAAAGTGGGATGACAGTAAGGCATATTTTACAGAAGTGTGGCCCTCAACCGAGTCTAGCAACGTAGATCCGACACCATAGTTTAAGATAAACCGGATGGGGATTTATGTGAGCTTAGTACAGTTTGTAAGTTGATAGCCAAAACTGGAATCGAAGTCCGAGAAAGAGTGCAAGCAGCAACAGCAATAACAGGAGCAGACGAAGAAGAAGACACTGAAGAAGAAGAAGTAATAGCATCAGTACAAGAAAAAGACGCAGACGAAGAATAATAAGTAGAAGAAAGAGGAGTGGAGGAGAAAAAAATGAAGAGGTGGAGGAGGAGAAACAGAAGAACCACTAGCGGCAAAAATCGTGGCACAAGAGGAAGCACAATAAGACGTAGACGCAGCGTTGAGTAACAATATAACGAACTGGAAGAATAAGTAGTAGGAGTAGAAGAACAAGCAGAAGAAACACTTCCGTGTTTGCAGTTATTAGTCCACCAAAAAGTAACCGAGTATAAGGGGGCAAAAACCACTAGGGTGGTTTTCATCTATTCACGGATATTCCCGCCCGCTTGGAACTGAAATCCCGTACAGATGAGACCATAAAAAGAGATTTTCTGTGGCGATTGCTTTTCTGGCATAGCGAGCTCTTGTTTTATTCCTTGGCGTGCATCAGAAATGAGAGCCCAGGAGCGTGACCCAGGGTCAGGACACGGAGATGGATCTACAGATACTGGCTAGGTATCTGAGCTGCCAATCAGTAAGCCGAGGCCCATACTGGTGGACATCACACAAGCTTTAGAGAGTTGTGCAGACAACAATGAGAATTCTTCGCCCCTTCTTCTTCTTATTGTGATTGTTAATCTTCTTCTTCTTCCTCCACCTCTCCCTTCACCTCCTCCTCCTCCACCTCCTCCTCCTTCTCCTCCTCCTCCTCCTCTGTCATTATATTCTTCTTCTTCTTCTTCTTCTTCTTCTTCTTCTTCTTCTTCTTCTTCTTCTTCTTCTTCTTCTTCTTCTTCTTCTTCTTCTTCTTCTTCTTCTTCTTCTTCCTCTTCTTCTTCTTTCCCCATCTCCTTTCCCCTCCTCCCCGTCTTTCTTCTTCTTTCATCGTATTACCTCTTGTTGTCGTTAATTTTTATGACTTTCTTCCTCTTCTTCTAATTGTTAGTCTTCTTCTTCTTCATCTTCTGCTTCTACTCCTATCCCCCCTCCTCTTGATCATTCTACTCCTTTTTCTTCCTCCTATTAAATTTCTTCTTTGTTGCCGGTGTCTTCTAATAATATATAATAGACATTCATGTTATGTCCAGTCTTCATAGGCTGGATTGTTCAAAAATGGTTGTCATTTCCTGTAACTTAGTTTGTTTTGTTGCTGATCAAGAATCACTGTTATTGCTCACTGTTACCTTCAGTAAGGGTCCAGTCCCCAGTGATACATCTCACAACAGGACCCCAGGAGAGCCCACGAAAGCCTCAGCACATTTGAGGAGCACGTGTGTGTATGATAATACCACATTCTATAACTATCTATTTGCAATTAGGTCTTCTAATTTTGAAATTTAGCCAGAAATGAACCTGACCAGTCTGCTCTTTTTTTTTTTTAAATTTCAAAATGCAGTTGAATTGATAACCTGTACAACATGGATACGGATCCCCAAGATCTTAGCTAGTGTGCAATTAGATAGCCATTGTGCAGGTAGACAGGTGTTTACAACTAGAGCAACATTGTGCAGGTAGACAGGTGTTTACCTAACTGTTCCAATACCAGAACGGAGAAACAGAGTATACCAAGGTCTTCATATTGTATATATATATATATATATATATATATATATATATATATATATATATATATATATATATATAGTTATATATGTATATATAGATACATCTGTTGTTTGACACCATATAAACATCCTGTGATATATCTGTTGTTGGATACCATGTAAACGCTCTTCTCATCTCATCATGTTCCTCTTGTACCTTGCGGTGTCGAGGTGAAGTATAAACATCGTGAGAGTGCCCGTTCATGGGCTTCATGTATCGAGATTCCCATAGACTCTGTTATTCCCTATGTCCATCGTTTACGTGGTCGGCCTCTTTCTATGGTTCCATCTGGTCTGTACATCATTGCTTGTAGTGGTATACTGTTAGTTGGTAACCTACTTGCATGGCCAAACCATTTCACTTGCTGCCTTCTAATAAAATCTAGCGCAGCTATAACCCTCACTTTAGTACTAATTTCTTCATTTCTGATCTTATCTCTTCTTGATACGTTGAGTATTCTTCTCGGGAATCTCATTTCTGTTATTGTGATTTTTCTGTTCTCCTTTTCTGTTATTGTCCAGATTTGTCATTGGTAACGTAGAGTTGGTTGGAAGATTGTGCTGTATAGTGCTTTCTTAGGAGTTATTGGTACATGTTTGTTCTTTTGTATTGTGCCATTTGTCCCATGAGTTGGTTTAGCTTATTGCATCTATTTACGATCTCGTCTTCTGATTTGCCATTTGATGATATTATACTTCCTAGGTACTTGAAACTCTTTACTTGTTTCTAGGGACGTTCGTTTAGGTGAATCGTTGTTGCCTTTTCTTCTGTAGTTATAGTCATTACCTCTGTTTTACTTGTGCTAATTTTCATGTTATGTTCCCTACACATTTCGTTTGGACTATTCATGTGGTCTTGTAATTCAGCTTCTGGTTTTGCTATTAGTGCTTAGTCGTCCGCAAACAGGAGTTCTCTAATGGTTAAACTTGCAGATGGTTCTTCTTCCGTGTTCTCGTCATGCGGTGTTCTTGCGGTCTCTGTTTGTCTGGTTTCTTTACATATGTTTTCTATATATGTTATACACAAGAGAGGGGACCTTGTCGTACTCCAGATCTTATGGTGAAGGGTTCTGAGTGTCCTCCAGTTGCTCTCACTATGCATTCACTATTGTTGTATAAACTTCTACATAGGTTTGTTAGACGTGTACTCACTCCACATTGTTTAAGGATTTCTCACAGCTTGTTTCTATCTACCCTATCAAATGCCTTTTCTTGGTCGACAAAGACTAAGTAGAGTGTTTCATTGAAATCGATAGATTTTTCTATGCGTTGCTAAGAGCAAATATGGCATCTGTGCATCCTTTCGTTTTCCTAAAGCCAAGTTGTGCTTCGCTTAGCTGGGGTTCTATAGTAGTTCGTAATCTTTTCTCCAAACGTTTGCAAAATATTTTCCCAGAATGAATCAAAAGGGAAATGCCTCTGTATTGATCATGTTTGTGGATACCATGTAAACATCCTGTGATATATCTGTTGGTTGACATCATGCAAACATCCTGTGATTTGATAATTTCCATGGTTTTGATTAGATTTGAGGAATGTTTAAATACCATAGCCAAACAGGAAAAGTTATAGTCTCTACAGAAAAGACAATTCACATACAGACAATGGCATGTTAAAAACAACAATAACTAATGAACTAACAAACAAACGAAATTTATTTTCATAGGGTAACAAATTGGGCACGCAGGCCCGCCTTACATTAGGCCCTTCCAATCATTCATCTTTCATTCATCAATACTGCATGATACAATCACATAGAAAATAAAACATTGTCAAATGAATGTTAACATAAAAAATGCAAATTACGATGTTATGGGACAGGTAGACACACGTGCACACGCACATTCGTAAAAAAACACGCATATCTGCATACATACATTATTTGCACAAATTTACAGTTTTGCACTCACTCGATAACACACAAATACAAACTCCCTCGCATATAGATAATCTAATTTACAATCACAAACGCAATGACAAATGTTTGCCTATGCACACACACACACACACACACACACACACACACACACACATGCATACACACACATCGCCCCACACACCCACCTCACATATTCCCATAACACCCACCAACGCACATCCCTCCCCACACACCCTCCCACCGACACATACCCAGCCCACTCACCTATCCCCAACCTACCCACACATCTCCCACACACACATCACCCCCACACATATATCCCCATCCACACACATCTCCCCACCCACACAAACACCCCCCACCCATACACACTTCCCCACCCACACACCCAACCCTCACACTCCCACCCATCCACACACCCTCACCCACCCACCCACACCAACACACCCCCAACCACCCAGCCAAACACACATCCCCCACCGACACAGCAACCGTCTCAAACACACATCCCCCACCCAACCACACCTCTCCCTCCATCCACACCATGTGCCTCATGACATATCTTTATTATCATCATTCTGTGAGAGCAAATGCTATGGAGACATTCCCACAAACATACTGCTAATGACGACCATGTAAGTATTTACTCATCTCAGCAACCTAAAAACAATAACTCATCAGGACTAGATGGAATCAGTAATCGGATCCTTCGCTATGCTGCACCGGCGATCTGCGAGTCACTAACTTTTATATACAATCAATGACTCACCAAAGGTCACTTCCCATCAGTCTTTAAAATCGCTAAAGTGTATCCTCATTTAAAAAGCTGGTTCATTAGACGATTGCATCATGAGTAATTATAGGCCAGTTTCCATATTATTCTCTTTATTCAAACCGCTAGAAAAGCACATCCACAAAACAACACTAGAGCACTTAGTTCGCCACAAATTAATAGCTGACAGTCAGTCAGGATTTCGGCCAAAATATTCCTGCCATACGGCCCTAACAAACATGATAGAAAACTGGCATCAAAATATTAACAACAATACTCTATGTGGAACGATGTTTATAGACTTTAAAAAAAGTGTTCGTTATGATAGATCATACTATCCTAATTAAAAAACTAGAAACAATGAAAGTAAGCTTTAATATAGTGACATTAATAAACTGATTCTTATTAGACAGAAAACAAGTAGTATCACACAATAAATCTCCATCCCAAGCCATTACCATTAACACTGGAGTACATCAGGGGTCTCTACTTGGCCCTCTGTTATTTGCCATTTATATAAATGATCTTCCCTTATATCTGTCATCGTCCTGCGATCTATTTGCAGACGACTGCACAGTATATGCAGACGCTATTGATCATACTGTGCTATAATCATCCTTGCAACAGGAAATAAATAGTGTTGTTAACTGGAGTCATGCAAACCGCATGCAAATTAACATTTCTAAAACAAAATCTATGTTAATAGGAATGGTGATAAGTTTACAGACAATTCTAACCTACATGAAGGTCTTCAGTTACTGCCACTCCACAAACGCCTACTTTTTAATAAGGCTAAACTAACTCACAAAATCCTATTTCAAAATTCCCCCAGCTACCTTTGGCCATTGTTTAAATATAACGCAAGACATAGCGAACGACTAAATATACTTCATGTCCCTAAACCTAGGATAGACTTATATAAAACAAGCTTAGCATACTCTGCCACTCAGTTGTGGAATAATCTTCCACAAGAAATAAAAGACACCACCAATAATTATACATACAGTCGCAACCTGTTTGAACACTACCTCAGGACAGACTACATGCCCCCTTAAAAAAAAAAAAACAGCAACAAAGACAATAATAATGGTAAATTATCTCGAACGACAACTAGCCTGAAAAAAAAAGAAAAAAACATTCTCATATGTGTGGCACGTTACACCCACCTTGGGTATTTATGATGCCCATGTTAAACATTGCCCCAACGAGTCATGTATTATTGATTATTTTGCATGCGTTTCAATGCTTATTGTTCTTTCGTTGTTAAAGAATTGCTTCATAAGAGATGCTGAATGAAAGAATGTATGAGAGGAAATAGAGAAGAAGGGCAGAATGTCAGACGGGCCTGCGTGCCCAATTCTTAACCCTTTGAAAATAAAGATTTTCGTTCGTTTTCGTTCGTTCGTTTTCCACACACACACACACACACACACACACACACACACACACACACACACACACACACACACACACACAAACACACACACACAAACACAAACACACACACATCCGTCAGTCACACACCAATCTTCCACCCACACACACATCCCTCATCCACTCACTACCCCCACCCATACACACATCCCCCACCAACACATACATCCCCATACACACACATCCCACCACACAAAGACACATCCCCCACCCACACACATCTCCAAACAACCCCCACCCATAGACACATCCGCCAGAAAGAAACTCGCCACCACCCACATATACATTCCCCACTCACAGAAACACCCCCAACCATCCACACATCCCCCACCCACACACACATCCCCCACACATATCCTCCGCCCACAGACATCTCCCAAACACATCCCCCACCCACACACCCATACCCCGTCCCACGCAAACATCCCCCACACCCCCTACACATCCACCCACCCAAATACCGCCACCTACCCGTCTACACACTAATCCCTCACCCACCTACACACACATTCCCCTACCAACCAACACCCAAACACCCCCATAACCTATAGATCTGATAACAATTAATAACTATATTAAGAGAGGCGAGATCGATGGCTACTCGACACTAAGATCCATTGTTTCATCATCATCATCATTATCATAATCATCTTCCACTTCTGCCGTCAAGCGTCGTGGGGAGGAATAATTTGCGTTCCAGCGCCCAGTGGGCGGCACTGTATAGTGTCATTCCGTGTGGTTGTACAATGTCTTTGATGTCGTCAATCCATTTACTTCTTGGAAGTCCTCGTGGTCTCGTCGCAGATGATCTTTGATGTAAGGCCAGTGATGGTAGTTGCTGGTGTTGCATTCTAACGACATGGCCAAACCACTTGATCTTCTGTCTTTCAATAAATGTGGCACAAGGTGTTGATCCCACAGTCTGTCTGATAACAGCATTTCTTACTCGTTCTCGGATTGTTAAGTTGGCAGCTCTCCTCAGGCATCTAACTTCACAGGTGTTGATTTTGTTTGATAATTATAATTCATTTGTAAGAAAATTACACTAAATTAGAAGACACACTTACAAAATGAATATTAAACGTAAGCATGTACGATGACTGAACTTACGTTTGTGGCTCTAAGTGCTATCATCATCAAGTGCCCTGCAAACTAGCTTGGTAGTTCATGGCTCTCCACAGATCTCGGTCTTTGGTGTTCTGATCAACTCTGCTGATGATATTCCTCCATGCCACCGTCTCAATACATCCAGCATCAGTCCTCTTGGTCTGCCTCTGCCTCTCTTCCCCTTAATCTTTCCAGTTGTAACGATGTTCTCCAATGCCTATATTCTCATTACATGACCGAAGAAAGCTGTTTGTCTCTTTCTTATTGTTGTATATGTTCTAGTTTCATTAGCCTGTTTTAGGCAATCGTTGTTAGTTACTCTGGCAGTCCAAGGAATTTGCAACATTCGTCTTAAAAACCACATCTCTGTTGTTTTTAATATCTTCTTAATTTGTTCATTTACATTCAAAGCTTCACTGCCATACAGTAAAACAAGTTATATGCATTCCAGCACTCTCTTTCTTACATTTAGTGACAGTGATTTATTGCATAAGACAGTCTTCATTTTCTTAAATGCGGCTTTTGCTTGCCCTATTCTGCTCTTAATCTTCCATCTGATTTTATAAATGTTCCTAAGTATTTAAAATAATCCACTTGGTTAAGAATTTTCCATTCAATCTCTATGTCACATTTTGGTATCACCGTTTTCTTTGATATACCACTGTTATTGCTTTCTTGATATTCAAGGAGAGTCCTTTCTTTGCACTCTCTGTTACTACAATGTCCAACAATTGTTGTGGGTATGTTTAATTATCCACAACCAAAACTGTGTCATCTGCATAGCGTATATTATTTATATTATAACCTCCGATTAGTATTCCTGAAGGTCTCTTTGATCGCTCTCATTATTACTTCGCTATATAGGAAGAAGAGATCCGGTGACAAGACACTAAACTAAAAGACATTCCCCCGCGTCTATTTATAAAATGAAAAATGGCAGTCTACTCTCTTGCAATTATGAGAACTAGGGCGGCTCTTGTCTGGTTTGGCTGGGATGGGACTTCACAGGTCCACTTATCTTTGATTCTGTCTTTGACGTGGCTTGTCCGCACGCGCACACTTGACGTATCTTCACAGTTCACCGACTCTTCAAGGTCAGTGTTGACAACAACTATTTAAGCTGAAGATGATATGCTTTCGTAATAAAGGAATTTATTTGCTGAACTTCTACAAATGGACTCATGTAATGTAATTTTTTTTTTCCCGCATATCCTTTAAAGGACATCACTGTCAACAGCAGCATCTTTCAGCTGTCTGTTGATTTCTTGGCAAGATTACGCTCAGTAGTTTGCCATTGCTTTCTGAGCGGCCGGCTAAGTTATCCCGCAAGTCACCAGCGGGGGACGAACCGCTCCTAGTTATCGCCCGCTACGAGACTCTGCGTGATAAACGGGATTACGGAGAAAGTGTTGTAACTCCTCGGCCAGAGAGACCGGCTAATGTAATATACAAAATCAAAATGTAAAACCTAGATGTGTATCATAGGTAGAAGAAGTCTTGTAACGTGTATATCATAGATTTGGAAGAAGTAATGTAACATTTATATCATAGATTTGGAAGAAGTAATGTAACATTTATATCACAGAGTTGGAAGAAGTAAAGTAATATGTTTATTATAGTTTGATAAAATCTAGTGACAAGAAGATACAAGCTGGAGAACCTGGTGACAACTGGCAAGATTGTGAGGAAACGAACAAGGGAAGGCAGAGAAATAAATATCTGGATGGCTTGACCTTATAGCATGGACGAGACAAGAATACAGAGCTGATCCACGACTTTGGTGATCGTGTGAGATGGCGGAACATGACCGCCCACCGCTTACTGGCATGGCACATCATCGTAATGATGAATAACGTGTATTGTGTCAGGTCCTAGTCAGATATGACTTATGTACCGTATGACAGTAGACGTACTACCCGCTTTCTGATATCGTCGAATTTTAGGCGTCGCTCACCAAATCCGACACCCCATATTGTTCCAACGGCTTCTGGCGGAGAAGTGCAATCTGGAGGGTGGGGTGGGTGGGGGGGGGGTGTACAAGCCTTACTCTAGTGCGAGGAAATGAAAACTAAGGACTAGGCACTACGGTTCAGGTTTGCCGTATTTAACCAGAATTTTTTTTTTTTTTGCGGTGACCTTCGGTTATTTGTTTTTGTGTCTCCGACATGGGGACGTTACGCGTACTCATGATACTAAATTTCCCGATTATTTTAAGATCGCGTTAAAACAGACACTGATTACTTAATATAGTTTTTCCCACCCCGTTTTGCCTTCTGCATTTCTGGCGCTTCGGGAATCCTTGTTATGCCAGAAAACCAGGCTATCTATTTAAAGTGGAAGGTAAACCCTTAAATACCGTTTTATGAGACGTGATACATTGTTCCACTATGTTGTATTAAATTTCGCATTAATTTTTAAGTATATTTTGTAATTTTCGACCATTTAAATTGGCAATCAATCTCACACTAAAATTATGAAGATTGCATGCTGTAATGTGATATTTCAATGGCGGGAGATAACAGTTTTTCTTGTCATACCCCAGCTATGACCATTTAATAATGTTATGGAATATTAAGAGCGACTACAATGATACCGAATGCATGTGTACATTCAACACCCGTTATTGTATTTATGTGTAATATTTTTATAACTCTATAAGGACAAGATCATTGATAATTTTGCAAAATTTTCACTCAAATTCTCTGGTCAAAATGAATCTACGTTCACGGGCTCGCGCTGACAGACAGCGCTAACAGTCAGCACGCGCTGTCGGTGTGCGCTGAGTAACATCATTGCAGCACGGCGTGACCATGTATACATCGCTGTGTGCATGTATATATATATATATATATATATATATATATATATATATATATATATATATATATATATATATATATATATATATACACCATCGGAAGCAGTTATCTTCCCTTTATGTAGAAAAAATCGATAGTCGTATAATCCCTTGGCGTCTGTGTTACCGACAGTGGTGTAAATGTGTAGGTCACATTTTGTCAAAGGGTAAAATAGTATATTGCTCTTTGTTCATATTAAATGATAAACTGACACAAACAATAATATCTCGGCTTAGAATTGACCTACAGACTTGAATAAGGTACCGTTGGATTTTTTGTTTGTTTTTGTTTTCACGAGGTATCCGACTATCAATCAATCAATCATGTGCCATACTGGAAAGCGTGGGCGATCATGACTCGCCATTTCACTCTATCACCAGCTCAGTGTGCCTGTCTCGTCCATGCCATGTGGCAAAGCCATCCAGGCATTTTCCTCTCGGTCTTCCTCTTGGTGTGTTCCCTTCGATCGTGCCAGTTGTCACTCAGTTCTCCACTCCATTTCTTCTCACAACTGTCCAAAACATTTTGACTGTCTACGTCTAATTTCTCTAATCAATTTACGAGTTTCATTTGTCTCCTGTAGAACTTGGTCATTGGTTTTTCTGTCTGTCCATGGCATTCTTTGCATTTACCTCAGAATCCACATTTCTGCATCCATCAGATGTTTTTCAGCTTGACTGCACATTGTCAAAGTTTCACATTTATACAAAAGAACAGGCTCTATGTATCCCCCCCCCCCAACACTCTTTTTCTCGTTTCAGTTGACATCTTATTTTTGGTTTTTGGTCAGAATGTTTTTCATCTTGCTAAAGGCTACTTTCGCCATGGCGATTCTTGTTCTAATCTCTTCAAGGCATCTCCCATCAGATGTTATGACTGTTCCGAGATAATTGTACCGATTAACTTGTTGAAGAATATTCCCATTTACTTGTATATTACATTGTGGTACTTCGTTCTTCCCAGTGACGACCATAACCGGTGTCTTTTTACAATTTAATTCTAACCCCAGCTGCTCACTGTGTACAACAACCGCATCTATTAATTGCTGCAGATCCTGCGCATTGTCTGCAATCAATACTGTATCATCTGCATATCTAATGTTATTGATGTTTCGTCCTCCAATGCTGATTCCATTTATATCTTCTACATTTCTGAAAATATTTTCACTGTACAGGGAAAAAAAAAGATCTGGAGACATTACACATCCCTGCCTAACACCTCTCTTAATATGCTGATATTGTCCTACTTCATTATCAATCCTTATGGCAGCTTGTTGTTTCCAATATATGTTTTTTATAAGTCTAATGTCTTTCCCATCAATTTGTAGATCTGCAAGCATATCCACCATGTTGACATGTCTAACTCTATCAAAAGCTTTTGTGTAGTCAATAAAGCAAAAATGTATATCCTTGTTTACTTCTATAGCACGTTCAATAACTGTTCGCAGCATATACACAGCATTTACTGTACCCTTTCCTTCTACAAACCCACATTGTTCTTCCCCTATTTCAGGTTGTATTTTCTTCCTCACTCTTTGCATGATAATTCGTAGCACAATCTTTGTGATGTGACTCATTATACTAATTGTTCTATGTTGATCACATTCCAAGGTTCCTGATTTCTTTTGGATTGCAATAAATACAGAATTACATAATTCAGGAGCTATATCTCCAGTATCATATAATGTGTTCAGTAGTCTGGTGACTTGAACTAGTCCATATTCTTCTAAAGCTTTAATCATTTCTGTTGTTATGTTATCTGCGCCGGGTCCTTGCCAGCTTTCTTATGCTTAAGAATATTTCTAACTTCCATCATCAAAATTGTTGGTCCTTCAACTATGCAGGTTATATAATTGAAACGCAATTTAGAAAATGTTACTAAAGTGGCTACCTAAAGACTAAATGTCGTGGCAGGGCAGACCAGGACCTAAGCCTTGGACGACAACTGGATTAAGATGGAAGCTCCCACATGCGGACAGTTAGAGTATTGCTTTGCTAACCCGGCATGTTGCCGTGTTCCAGGCGTATTGGTGTAACCTTTGCTCTGGAGTAAACTAGGCAGGCCGAGAGAGGGATCATGCTGCATGGGCAATACATGGTATCTAAATTCAGCCCAGGCTTTGTGTTATCGAGAGATATAACTCCATGTTACAACCTATCGTCTGTCAAAACGGCAAGGTGCCAGTAGTCAGACAGTCTGTCAGTAACGTGTATACCATAGAATAAGAAGAAGTAAAATAACATTTATATTATAGAGTTGGAAGATGCAAAGTAAAATCTATATCATAGAGTTAGAAGAAGTAAAGTAACATGTATAGCACAGATTTGGAATGCGTAAATTAAATAACCCTTTGTACATGCTTTGGAGTGCCTTTAGCCCAAAGTGCAAGCTCCATAGTTCCATAGATCAACCAGCACACCTCAGTGGTATGGTCAATATCACCAGACATCTCTTGATATCCTCTTCAGATCGGATAGACCTGGGAACTAAAACATTCGTCTCAGCGGGAACAAAACTCCGTGAGCGTCGGACCTGGAGGAAAGCGTGCTAGCTTGGGCTGCAGCCATCCAGGTTCATGCAGCAGTTCTACAAAACTGTAAATATTGTTGCTTCTACAGCCATCCCATCTTCTTATGTGTAACATTTACATGATGAACATTACAATATAGTAATTCTTCATAATCAGTTCTCTAGAATAGTCAACAGCTTCTAGCAAGCACATTACCATCATGACCTAGGGCGTGACCAAAAGATTTGGCCGACGCTCGGCTCTCATAGTACACACAATCAGAATGCAGCTGGTACCAAAAGTATTGTGAATCTGTGCTGATTGCTAAAGATAAGGATGCAGCACTTGTGGGTTCGTCTCGAGTGTTGTAATGTCTGTTCTTGACTCAATTCAACTCAAGCACATTATCGCCTTTTCATGGGTCATAATGTTCAAGAACGTGAGTATTTACATAACATCAAAGGAAACCATTCAGCTGTGGGAATTTACACATTATGCTGTTTAATGAAACATTGTGAAATTGCTCATTTTAAAGATAATATCCTGGAATGTGAAAAAACACGATGTTCACCACACACTCTCGACGCTGTTTTCATACAAAATAATTAGTAATGACACTCGGTTTCATCGCCGCTAAGTATTAACATAGTCACATAAAAGTAACGAATGTGTTGGTTCCGGTTTACAAATGAACACATGTTATTTACTAAAGTGATAAATGTAGTACTATAATTGTTACAATTGTGTGATATATGTGTACCATGTACCCTTAGATTCTTCTCATGCGGACTTATACTACAATTATTTAACACTTGTGAAACACGGCATTTCTGTTTTAGGTAATATTACGAATCTAGGAGTCCATGTATTTCAAACAAATTGTATTAATCCATTCACTTCATTAAACAAGCCGGCTCAGTGACCTTGGGGTACCGACGCAGTTCGTAATCCTGCATACCAGCGTTCGAAAGACAGCTGCCGGCGATTTGGCAGCAAACCGAAATGCGTTGGTTTTTTACGAAATGGTATGGGTGCCGGTCGTACAGAAAGCAATGGCAAACTACTGAACGTCAACTTTCCAAGAGATCACACCAGCAATAACTGCTGGTGTTGACTGCGACGTCATGTAAAGGATATGCAACTAACTTTAACTCATTAAATAAAGCTGCATATAATTTTACGGTATGCACCGAAATATGTCAGTCAATTAAATTGTGCAATATTTTGTTTGTGGTGTCTGTGTTTAATACCCAATTTCATTCATTCATTCTTTCATTCATTCATTCATTAATTCATTCATTCATTCATTCATTCATTCATTCATTCATTCATTCATTCATTCATTCATTCATTCATTCATTCAGTAGCTTGTCCTTTGCAGAATATCGCATAACCACCTTCAGGAAAACTTCACGATCATAAGCAAGATGTTCCGCGTCCGATACACCCATCTAGAGATCATCTGCCACATCCTGCACCCATCTTCACTTTGGCCTTCCTCTTCCTCTCTTCCAAGATATATCCATATCCATCCATCATGTGCCATGCCGATAAGCATGGGCGGTCATGTTTCACTACCTCAGACGATCACCAGAGACTTGGATCAGCTCTATGTACCTGAATCAACCATGCTACGTTGCCATGCCATCAAAGTATTTACTTCTCTGCCTTCCCCTTGTTATTTTCCCCTCAATCTTGCCAGTTGTCACCAAATTCGCCAATTTATTTCTTCTCATTTATTTCTTCTCAAACATTTTGACTGCCTACATCTAATTTCTCTAATCAGTGTACGGCTTTCGTGTGTTTCTTGTATGACTGGGTCATTGGATTTCCTGTCTGTCCATGGTATTCTTCCGCATTTTCCTCTGCAACCACATTTCCACAGCCTTTATATGTTTTTCAGCTTGTCTGTTCACTATTCACGTTTCACATCCTTACAAAAATACTGGTTGCAAAACACTTTTTCTCCTTGAAAATGACATCTATTTATTGGTCAGTATGTTTTCCAATGGAGATTCTTGTTCTAATCTCTTCAAGGCATCCCCCATCAAATGTTGCGACTGTTCCGAGATAATTATACCGATTCACATTGTATGTCTGCCAATATTATACTGTTATCAAAAAGTTTGCTATTAAACAAATACAGATGTGGAATATAGACTATTGAGAATGTTAAAATTACGAAAACGTCAACAAATAACATAATAAACGATAGTAGAAATAAAAGAGTACCATAGCTGATCATTCCCTCATATATTTTATCAGGTTATTGTGAGCTTTTTCTCGGGCTGTTATTGTAATATCCCGATCAAGTTAATGAGACGGCCGTGACTAGGGAGCAGGGAAGAACAAAGCTTTGCCTGGCTTAAGGACCCACATATCACTGAGGCAGTTATGCTTGATCCCAGCAGGGCACATGATAAATAAAATGCTTGTTTTTGCCTGTAACACATGTTACTTACATAAATAACAACCCACGTTAAGCTACGGTGTATTTAATGTGTTCAAAGTGTGACAGGGGGCAGGAGGGAGAGGGCTCATTGTGATGCGCGTCCAGAGTTCGGTAATGTTAGCAGCAATGAAGGTCTAACTAAACCCATGGTAAATACTCCCCAAGCGATGTGACGTGTTCGGCCGTTAAATATAGAATATCAGAGCTTAATGTTGTACAGTGACCACCTCTCTTCCTTACGGTCTTCAGTGCAGACATGCATTGGAATTAAGGAGAGCGGCACTTGTAAAATACTCTTAACTATTTCTAGAGGCTGGATGGACAGCAAATTAGTACAGGTTGGAACCTATTCTATCTCGCCACATTCTGGAAGCGACCTTAAACATGCGTGCATGTGCGTGCTGTTGGTTTGGATTAGACTTCTGCTTATTCCACTTTTAAAATAGGACAGTCAGGAGCATTTCGTCTAATATTTAGTGGCACAGGAACGGAACATTTTAGGATGGCCCACTGCCGTGAAGTTGGAACTATGACGAATGACTATTCCATCTTGCCACTGCTGGGATTTTGCCTGAAAGCCGAGAAGTTAGAACTGTGACGAATGAGTATTCCATCATGCCACTGCTAGGGACTTTGCCTGAAAGCTGAGACGTTGGACCTGTGATGAATGACTATTCCATCTTGCCACTGCTGGGGACTTTGCCTGAAAGCCGAGTCCTGATGGACCCAAGCTAGACACTGCGCTAACACCTGACAGCATCTGCATATACTGGGGACGGGGGGGGGGGGGGGGGGGGGGGGCTTGACAAGAAAATCTTTAAAGTGCGATAGAAATTACAACTGTCATTGTCTGGTGACCTGTCAATATTGTTGTTAATTATGTCAGGAGTGTCAGGCACGAGACATCACAGTGCAGACGAACACCGTGAAGTAATAAGGGCAGTTTAAAGATGACCGCCCCACACTTGAGATGCATAAAAGAAGAGCAGCGTTCTGTTAACCGTTTTGTAATCAGTGACCTCCACTTTCAGTGTGTGTAGCACATCCCCCATACTCACTAGACCTAGCTTCAAGTGATTTCCACCTGTTTGGACAACTCAAAAAGTCATTGGGATAAATGACTCCTTCTTTTCATCGAAGAGGTAAAGCAGGTGGTGCATGAGTGGTTACACACGCGAGCAAGATACGTTTTTTTTTCTACAGGAATCCAAGCACTTTATCGACGCTGGAGGACTTGCACTGAACACCTACATGGAAAAACGATGCATTTTTTCTTTACATTTTCAGAATATATTCACCAAAACAAATAAAGAAAAAACATTTAATGTTTTCATTTGAAGCCGCCTCGTACAATACAATACAATACAATACAATACAGTACAGTACTGTACAATATAATACAACATAACACAATACAATGCAATAATATGGTGGCAATACAAATACTTCTACATACATAGCTTGCTGACCTTGTACGAGTCGCAGTAGCCAGAAAACTGGCCTCTGTGTCCGGTTGGTCCTGGGTTCAACTTCTCCTGGGGGTGGGGTTTATCTGTTGACAGTCTCATAATTTCATCGTCCTCATGATGATCATCATTATTGTCAACAAGAAATCAGACATTTGGGTTGGTACTTCATACTTTCTGATCCTTTCATTCCATAGCTGTCTGTCTTGTATTTTACCTCTTTACTTTCATGCATGTCTGTAATGTAAGATCTACCTGGAATTATGCCTTGTTAGTTGCTATACTTGACGGGACGTATTAGTCAACCCCAGCATATGTTGGCTATTTGTGATTTCCTGGCAAGTTTACTCCCCACTAGTTTGCCATTGCTTTTCAAAAAGACTGGTACTTATACCTTTTTATCAAAACCAGCGTTAGGCGGTTTGCTGCAAAAACTTCCCCAGCTGTGTTTGGAAAGCGGTATGCGGGATTACGAATCGCGTTCACTAGCACCTCGCCACAAACGATGGATAACGGGGCATGTTCTTGAAAGTTAAAAACGCCTGCGTCATACTAATTACATCAGTCATCAAGTGCCGGTTGGTCTAGAAATGTAATGGTGTAGCACCTTGACCACCCAACACTGTGCATAACATGGAACTTTCACTTGCAACTTCTTAAATAGTGACCATGTGATACATAAATTAATACTCAATATACCCGGTCAACAAACACACACTTAATGATGTCCCATCAAGTTACGTGTGCTAGTAATTCCTGGGACACATGTTACAGTTTCCCAACAAACTACCATGTCAGAGATAACAATGTGTTATACGAGTCGAAGGCTCTAGGCGGCCATGCCTGTTGTCCATGATATGTCCCTAATGTGCTGCAATTATGGGACACCCTGTAGACTTTTGATGCTGATGATGAATCGTTACAGCGAGCAGAGTAGGGTTCATAACTAGACGTAAAGGTAATAATAATAAACTATATAGTTATATCTATTATTATCACATTCACTGACTATCATAAATCACTATTCATGAAACATAAGCGATTAAAATACATATCTTAGTTCTAGCAGTTACATTATGACAAATTAATCACATGAATTCGATAAAGATCACCACATAAACATCGGCAAGCGAGGGCAGGTCGACTATTAAAGCACGATTTATGGTTAGCCAATTTACATATCAGCTAATCTTGGCTGAGGGTCTCATCATGGCCGGGTGGTAAAATCGCCAGCCTCACGCTACGAAGGTCGTGGTTTCCTGTTCGAACTCCTTCATGGGATTCACGAGTACAGTTTGTTTGTAAGACCAGTCATGGGATTCACGAGTACAGTTTGTTTGTAAGACCCGTCATGGATGGAGACACGGAGTTCGGTCGCTTTCAGTAGGTGGCTCTGAAGAAAGAAACCCGCATTGTATTGTATATAACCTGGTGCAATGAAATCGATCCTCTGGCATTTAGATCTGTAATTACCTGTGGCTCCAGCAAAGCTTCCGTGGACAGTGTCGTCAAACGTTTCCTAAGCTGAGGAGACGTTACACAATGATACACATTATCTCCAATACATATCATATCTTGACACACATTCTGTCTAATATACATTATAACTTGACACACATTCTGTCTAATATACATTATAACTTGACACACATTCTGTCTAATATACATTATCTCCAATACATATCATATCTTGACACACATTCTGTCTAATATACATTATAACTTGATACACATTCTGTCTAATATACATTATAACTTGACACACATTCTGTCTAATATACATAATAACTTGATACACATTCTGTCTAATATACATTATAACTTGACACACATTCTGTCTAATATACATTATAACTTGACACACATTCTGTCTAATATACATTATCTCCAATACATATCATATCTTGACACACATTCTGTCTAATATACATTATAACTTGATACACATTCTGTCTAATATACATTATAACTTGACACACATTCTGTCTAATATACATTATAACTTGACACACATTCTGTCTAATATACATTATAACTTGATACACATTCTGTCTAATATACATTATAACTTGACACACATTCTGTCTAATATACATTATAACTTGATACACATTCTGTCTAATATACATTATAACTTGATACACATTCTGTCTAATATACATTATAACTTGATACACATTCTGTCTAATATACATTATAACTTGATACACATTCTGTCTAATATACATTATAACTTGATACACATTCTGTCTAATATACATTATAACTTGACACACATTCTGTCTAATATACATTATAACTTGACACACATTCTGTCTAATATACATTATAACTTGACACACATTCTGTCTAATATACATTATAACTTGACACACATTCTGTCTAATATACATTATAACTTGACACACATTCTGTCTAATATACATTATAACTTGACACACATTCTGTCTAATATACATTATAACTTGACACACATTCTGTCTAATATACATTATAACTTGACACACATTCTGTCTAATATACATTATAACTTGATACACATTCTGTCTAATATACATTATAACTTGATACACATTCTGTGTAATATACATTATAACTTGATACACATTCTGTCTAATATACATTATAACTTGACACACATTCTGTCTAATATACATTATAACTTGACACACATTCTGTCTAATATACATTATAACTTGACACACATTCTGTCTAATATACATTATAACTTGATACACATTCTGTCTAATATACATTATAACTTGACACACATTCTGTCTAATATACATTATAACTTGACACACATTCTGTCTAATATACATTATAACTTGATACACATTCTGTCTAATATACATTATAACTTGACACACATTCTGTTTAATATACATTATAACTTGACACACATTCTGTCTAATATACATTATAACTTGATACACATTCTGTCTAATATACATTATAACTTGACACACATTCTGTCTAATATACATTATAACTTGACACACATTCTGTCTAATATACATTATCTCCAATACATATCATATCTTGACACACATTCTGTCTAATATACATTATAACTTGACACACATTCTGTCTAATATACATTATAACTTGACACACATTCTGTCTAATATACATTATAACTTGACACACATTCTGTCTAATATACATTATAACTTGATACACATTCTGTCTAATATACATTATAACTTGACACACATTCTGTCTAATATACATTATAACTTGACACACATTCTGTCTAATATACATTATAACTTGATACACATTCTGTCTAATATACATTATAACTTGACACACATTCTGTCTAATATACATTATAACTTGACACACATTCTGTCTAATATACATTATAACTTGACACACATTCTGTCTAATATACATTATAACTTGACACACATTCTGTCTAATATACATTATAACTTGACACACATTCTGTCTAATATACATTATAACTTGACACACATTCTGTCTAATATACATTATAACTTGACACACATTCTGTCTAATATACATTATAACTTGACACACATTCTGTCTAATATACATTATAACTTGACACACATTCTGTCTAATATACATTATAACTTGACACACATTCTGTCTAATATACATTATAACTTGACACACATTCTGTCTAATATACATTATAACTTGACACACATTCTGTCTAATATACATTATAACTTGACACACATTCTGTCTAATATACATTATAACTTGACACACATTCTGTCTAATATACATTATAACTTGATACACATTCTGTCTAATATACATTATAACTTGACACACATTCTGTCTAATATACATTATAACTTGATACACATTCTGTCTAATATACATTATAACTTGACACACATTCTGTCTAATATACATTATAACTTGATACACATTCTGTCTAATATACATTATAACTTGACACACATTCTGTCTAATATACATTATAACTTGATACACATTCTGTCTAATATACATTATAACTTGACACACATTCTGTCTAATATACATTATAACTTGACACACATTCTGTCTAATATACATTATAACTTGACACACATTCTGTCTAATATACATTATAACTTGATACACATTCTGTCTAATATACATTATAACTTGACACACATTCTGTCTAATATACATTATAACTTGATACACATTCTGTCTAATATACATTATAACTTGACACACATTCTGTCTAATATACATTATAACTTGATACACATTCTGTCTAATATACATTATAACTTGACACACATTCTGTCTAATATACATTATAACTTGATACACATTCTGTCTAATATACATTATAACTTGACACACATTCTGTCTAATATACATTATAACTTGACACACATTCTGTCTAATATACATTATAACTTGACACACATTCTGTCTAATATACATTATAACTTGACACACATTCTGTCTAATATACATTATAACTTGATACACATTCTGTCTAATATACATTATAACTTGACACACATTCTGTCTAATATACATTATAACTTGACACACATTCTGTCTAATATACATTATAACTTGATACACATTCTGTCTAATATACATTATAACTTGACACACATTCTGTCTAATATACATTATAACTTGATACACATTCTGTCTAATATACATTATAACTTGATACACATTCTGTCTAATATACATTATAACTTGACACACATTCTGTCTAATATACATTATAACTTGATACACATTCTGTCTAATATACATTATAACTTGACACACATTCTGTCTAATATACATTATAACTTGACACACATTCTGTCTAATATACATTATAACTTGATACACATTCTGTCTAATATACATTATAACTTGACACACATTCTGTCTAATATACATTATAACTTGACACACATTCTCTCTAATATACATTATACAATTATATTCATTCTCTCCAATATACTCTGCCAACGGCTTCGGGCGGAGGAGCACAAATGGGAGGGTACAAGCCTAACCTGGTGCGCGGAAATGCAACCTAAAGACAAAATGCCATGGCAGGGCAGACCAGGCCCTAAGCCTTGGTTGGCAGCTGGTCTAGGATCGAAGCTACGACAGACAGACAGTTAGAGCATTGCTTTGCTGATCCAGGAGAGTCTGCAGCTTGTCTTGTTCCACATATATTGGGGTTACCTTTCCTATGGAGTAAACTAGGCAGGCCGAGAGAGGGATCATGCTGCATGGGCAATACATGGTCTCTATATTTCAGCCCAGGCTTTGTGCTATGGAGAGGCACAATTCCATCCCAGCCAGCGAAGTCATACAACTAATCATTCCAACCGCCATCTGATTAAAAGTTCTCCTTGTTACCCCTCTCACTCGAGAGATTTGTCCATAACCCCTGCCGATCCCCCATCATATCATCCTCTCCACACACGGATTCTCAATCTGTTCCACCGCTTTCTCCACCAGGTTCCACAGGCGCCCGACTACCTCTCCATTGTCCATAGGTAATCTACCACCAAGTGGTGCATTCCCTGCCAGCCTATCAGCCTGTTCTTTCTCCCACTCACCCTGCATGACCAGGGTAGAAAATCCATTCATTTCTCAGAATCTTTCACCTCTGAAGAGAGGCAAGCCATTCCACAGGAAACATTCCTTTCACCGCCTTACTAAGTATGTTCTGTAAGTCCGTAATGAATGCAGCGTGTGGTGCAACGGAAGGCTGCTGTTACTGTTTCCACCTCCATTTCCATACTGGAGGTCGTAGTACTTTAATATACATCCTCTCTAAATATACATTATTCAATGATTTTTTTCCTGCATTACCCTTACAGGACGTTGCAGTCAACATCAGCATTTTTCAGCTGCTGTTGATGTACTAGGCAAAATTTCGCTCAGTAGTTTGCCTCGCTCATTTCTGAGCGACCGGCTCACATACCCCGTATATTAGCAATACGGCGAGAACAACTACCGTTTATCGCGCAGGTTATGTTACTCACTAGAATATACGGGATTACGGAGAAAGGCGTTAACCTCTATGCTAGGGAGACAGGCTTCAATGATATACATTCTCTCTAATATACATTATTCAGGGTGCTTGTAAAGTCTCACTACACTTAGAATGTAGAACCAATTTGAAAAATGAAGTACATGACGGCATCAAAAAATGTGCTCCACAGTCCATCGTGAAGCAATATGCAGCGAATGGCTGTCGTCTGCTGGAGTAATTCTGTGCACTCCAACATAATGGTGTTATCAACGGATGAAAGCAGTTATTTTGTTGTTGTTGGTTGAACAAATGTGGCTAAATGGTGGTCAATACGCGTTGCAGAATATGAAGAGAAGTATACAGTCGTGACATGAAGTCCGTGGTGGACATTTCCAACATCTGTTATAGTGAATTCTTCATTGGTACTTTCCAGCTTCCCCAATACAGCGTTAGACCATAGCTTTAACTATCGTAACTAATTTAATGAATGTTTTATCACAATTTTTGATGACGTTATGTACTTCTTGTGTCAAATGTGTTCCACTTACAGAGTCTAGTGAGACTTTACAAACACCCGTATTGTGTAAATTACTATTTGTGTTTAGTACTATCTGAATAAAGTATTCTGTGTATCGTATTCTGTCTGCATAAGGTATGGTTTGTATCGTATTCTGTCTGCATAAGGTATGGTTTGTATCGTATTATGTCTGTATAAGTTGTTGTTTGTGTCATCTACTGTCTGTAGAAGTTATTGCCTGTGTCATCTACTAACTGTATAAGTTATTGTTTGTATTATTTGTGTCGAGTACTGTCTGTATAAGTTATTGTTTGTGTCATCTACTGTCTGTATAAGTTATTGTTTGTATTATTTGTGTCGAGTACTGTCTGTATAAGTTATTGTTTGTGTCATCTACTGTCTGTATAAGTTATTGTTTGTATTATTTGTGTCGAGTACTGTCTGTATAAGTTATTGTTTGTGTCATCTACTGTCTGTATAAGTTATTGTTTGTGTCATCTACTGTCTGTATAAGTTATTGTTTGTGTCATCTACTGTCTGTATAAGGTATTGTTTGTGTCATCTACTGTCTGTATAAGTTATTGTTTGTGTCATCTACTGTCTGTATAAGTTATTGTTTGTGTCATCTACTGTCTGTATAAGTTATTGTTTGTGTCATCTACTGTCTGTATAAGTTATTGTTTGTGTCATCTACTGTCTGTATAAGTTATTGTTTGTGTCATCTACTGTCTGTATAAGTTATTGTTTGTGTCATCTACTGTCTGTATAAGGTATTGTTTGTGTCATCTACTGTCTGTATAAGGTATTTTGTGTGTCATCTACTGTCTGTATAAGTTATTGTTTGTGTCATCTACTGTCTGTATAAGGTATTTTGTGTGTCATCTACTTTCTGTATAAGTTATTGTTTGTGTCATCTACTGTCTGTATAAGTTATTGTTTGTGTCATCTACTGTCTGTATACGTTATTGTTTGTGTCATCTACTGTCTGTATTAGTTATTGTTTGTGTCATCTACTGTCTGTATAAGTTATTGATTGTGTCATCTACTGTTTGCATAAGTTATTGTTTGTGTCATCTACTGTCTGTATAAGTTATTGTTTGTGTCATCTACTGTCTGTATAAGTTATTGTTTGTGTCATCTACTGTCTGTATAAGTTATTGTTTGTGTCATCTACTGTCTGTATAAGGTATTTTGTGTGTCATCTACTGTCTGTATAAGTTATTGTTTGTGTCATTTACCTTCTGCATAAGGCATTGTTTGTGGCATGTAGTGTCTGTATAACGTATTGCTTTTGTCATGCAGTCTGTATAAGACATTATCTATGTCATGTACTCTCTGCATAAGCTATTGTATTTTTTCATTTACAGTCTGTAGAGAGTATTGTTTGTGGCATATATTCTCTATATAAGGTATTTTTATGCCATGTACTTTCTGCTTACGCTATCGTGTGTGGCATGCCCTCTCCATATAAGTTATTGTTTGTTTCAAGTATTTTCTGTATATGGTACAGTCTGCGAAGTTTGCAACCTTAGGGTCCCTGAAATATCTTACACTGCCATATTTGTTACACTCGTATATTATATTCAACCAAATAAGGGACACCTAGCTGTGTATGAGCGACACGCTGAAACACGTGTTTCCCTAGGATCCACATTAAAACTAAGCGAAACGGACTTAGTTATGCGCGCAAACAAAGTACCCCTATACCTGCGTGTCTTTGGCGTTCTGTTGCCAGTCTGCGGCCGTCAAGGTAAATGATTATGCTAACCTGACAGCTCTTATCAATATGCGATCTTTTACATTAGAATATTCATTTAATGTTAATTAATATGTTCTGTAGAACATTCTTAACATTGTGTAGTCACTGTTGTTTTAACTATCTAACTGTGTATTAGATAAAGACATTGTGTTGTATTTTAACTTGAATTGTCAAAGCATTTGCGAATCGAGGCTGCAATAACAAAGCGCCCTGCTCGAGTACAAAGTATTTGTTATGTGTCCCAGTGCTGGTGTGGCAACACGTTGTTACAGGTCTAGATACTGTGTGCACATTGTCTAGATACTGTCTAAATCCTTGTTTTCCCCACTGCTTTATTGAAAACTAAGAGCCGCATATTCAAGTGTTACGGGTGTTACCAGAGCCGATAGACATCTCCGACTTCCTGCAGCTCTTGATGTTGTCATTAGCTCAGCTCTGTGAAGGTCTATTCCTGTTTGCTTTGAAGTTGGAGCTGAGCACCTGTTGGACCCGTATCATTTGCATACAAGCAAACTCGTCCTTCTCTCTACTTGTCCTATGTACCTCGCATGCTGCTCTGGGCTTTTAATGGCCTTAATGTCTCACACACTGATCCAGCCTTCCACTGTCGCTAAAGTCCCACTTACTGATCCAGCCTTCCACTGACGCTAATGTCTCACTTACAAATCCAGCAGTTCACTGACTCAAACATATCAGTTATCCAGCATTCCGCTGGCCCTAATGTCTCATGTGCTAATCAACCCTTCCACTGCCGCTAAAGTCTCACGTACTGATCCAGCATTCCACTGAGGCTAATGTCTCACATACTACACAGAGTACCCGACTGTTCTTGCTTTCATGGAACTAAACCCTTCATTGTCAGAACTAAGATTCCTAAATAATTTCCCACGCTGCAGGACCCTCGGTAACACAGTGGCCAGCCCGTCTGCCTACAGCCGCGGTGGTTGTTCGAAGCGGGGGTTCTCTTCCATCGACCTGGGCTCCTAGGTCATCCTAAGCCTAACTGGGTGCCGAGAGATTTCATGGTGAATGGGGAAAAGATGAATACATAAAATTCATCCGGAGATGGCAAGCGGGGATTTTTTTGGTACTGTCTCTGATTTGTGTAAGTTAACAAAAATTGATAGATATGCGGCTTGTAAAGAATGGTGCTGCAGGCAATCCACTCAGTTCAGCGACAGGCCGGCCGCCATAATTCCAAACGTGCAGTTCACGCTACACACCGCCGACAGATGTAACAACATTCCACACGAAATTCACAGCTCTCACTGTCGCGCCACGCACTCAGCCCAATAGCAGGGCGACAGAACCATACACTTTCAGTACAACATGAGGAAAATGCGAATGCAAACCGTAGCCGCAAGCATAAACACTTCAGAGAATTTAACAGCTCAAATGCCTATCCGCCATGTTGGGGTGGTGTCTAGGACACAGCAGTCAACCCCATCAATTTCTGGTTGTTCGTGATTCCTGAGCAAGTTCACGCTCAGTAGTTTGCCATTGATGAGAAAAATTGAGAATAATATAACGAGAAGGACCATTGTCTGAAATCCACAGGGCACAAGAAATAAAGGATATAAATGAAATAAATAAAAGACAGAGAGACAGACGGACGTACAGATAGATAGATAGACAGACATACCCACAGACGCATTTGTGGGTAGGTGGATGGATTGACGGGCGGCTGGACGGGTAGACAGACAAACAAACTGGTTGGTAGGTAGACAAACAGACAGATAGACAGACAGACAGTCCGACCGAACAACCGACCCACCAACCAGCCGATTGATCGATAGATAGATAGATAGATAAATAGATAGATAGATAGATAGATAGATAGATAGATAGATAGATAGATAGATAGATAGATAGATAGATAGATAGATAGATAGATAGATAGATAGATAGACAGGTGGATGGACGGATGGACGAACTGACAGACGGACGGGCGGACGGACAGAGAGACAGACAAGCAGACAGACAGACAGACAGATGAGTAGGTAGGTAGGTGTGCAGACAGAAAGACAGACAGACAGGCAGGCAGGCAGGCAGGCAGGCAGGCAGGCAGGCAGACAGACAGACAGACAGACAGACAGACAGACAGATCAACCTACATATTCACAAAGTAGAAATTACCTGCATGCACATATAACACCCCACATTGACATGCAAATCCATTGCCGCAGGAAAACAAAAAAAACCTACGCGGATAGAGAGCTTTCAAATAAGCAGAGGAACAAAGCCCGCACGTGCCAGCAGGTGGCTGTAGGAAGTCAAGCGCCGACAAAAGTTACTAATAATAACAGAACAAAAGATAGTATAGACAAACTTGTGTTCACTTAACAAGTATTGACACCCAACAGACAGAGCGGCATTTCTTTCGGGTTCATTAAAGTTTCCGCCACTTGTTGTACGATCGTTAATAGCTGTGTTCATTGCCATTACTGTACGCACTGGATTTGTTTGAGTATTTAAATTGTGTGTCATAGTGTTTGTCCCACAGATCATTGATTCGTGTTTTGTTATGTACGTGATAATAATGTCACCTCCAGTGTGGAGTTACCTCTAACAACTATACTTGTGATTATGTAATGTATGTAATTCATCGTCCACGAATTTGTAATATTTGTACTCGTTTGTAATAATGTGAAACTTGTAATCATGTGACAATTATAATCATATGCTACTTGCAATCATGTAACACTTGTAATCACATAATACGTTTAATCATATGTAATCTTAAAATACATTACGTCATCCACAACTTGTAATACTGGTAGTCATCTATGACCATATAATGCTCGTACACATATGTACATATGTTATACTGGTGATCATATGCAATCATGTATAATGGTAATGATCTATAATGATGTTATAATTGTAATAATCTGTAATCATGTATAATGGTAATGATCTATAATGATGTTATAATTGTAATAATCTGTAATCATGTATAATGGTAATGATCTATAATGATGTTATAATTGTAATAATCTGTAATCATGCAATAATTGGAACCAAACACTGTCAAGTAGTAATCAGGAGATCGATACATAAATATACTGGCAGACGGACGGACCGATGGACAAACAGACGGAAGGACCGATGGTCTAACAGACGGACGGACCGATAGACAAACAGACGGAAAGACCGATGGTCTAACAGACGGACGGACCGATAGACAAACAGACGGACCGACCGATGAACAAACAGACGGACGGACAGATGGTCTAACAGACGGACGGACCGATGGACAAACAGACGGAAAGACCGATGGTCTAACAGACGGACGGACCGATAGACAAACAGACGGACAGACCGATGGTCTAACAGACGGACGGACCGATGGACAAACAGACGGACGGACTGATGGTCTCGAGACGGACGGGCCGATAGACAAACAGACGGACGGACCGATGGACAAACAGACGGACGGACCGATGGACAAACAGACGGACGGACCGATGGTCTAACAGACGGACGGATCGATGGACAAACAGACGGACGGACCGATGGTCTAACAGACGGACGGACCGATGGACAAACAGACGGACGGACCGATAGACAAACAGACGGAAGGACCGATGGTCTAACAGACGGACGGACCGATAGACAAACAGACGGAAGGACCGATGGTCTAACAGACGGACGGACCGATAGACAAACAGACGGAAGGACCGATGGTCTAACAGACGGACGGACCGATAGACAAACAGACGGAAAGACCGATGGTCTAACAGACGGACGGACCGATAGACAAACAGACGGACCGACCGATGAACAAACAGACGGACGGACAGATGGTCTAACAGACGGACGGACCGATGGACAAACAGACGGAAAGACCGATGGTCTAACAGACGGACGGACCGATAGACAAACAGACGGACAGACCGATGGTCTAACAGACGGACGGACCGATGGACAAACAGACGGACGGACTGATGGTCTCGAGACGGACGGGCCGATAGACAAACAGACGGACGGACCGATGGACAAACAGACGGACGGACCGATGGACAAACAGACGGACGGACCGATGGTCTAACAGACGGACGGAACGATGGACAAACAGACGGACGGACCGATGGTCTAACAGACGGACGGACCGATGGACAAACAGACGGACGGACCGATGGTCTAACAGACGGACGGACCGATGGACAAACAGACGGACAGACCGATGGTCTAACAGACGGACGGACCGATAGACAAACAGACGGACAGACCGATGGTCTAACAGACGGACGGACCGATGGACAAACAGACGGACGGACTGATGGTCTCGAGACGGACGGGCCGATAGACAAACAGACGGACGGACCGATGGACAAACAGACGGACGGACCGATGGACAAACAGACGGACGGACCGATGGTCTAACAGACGGACGGATCGATGGACAAACAGACGGACGGACCGATGGTCTAACAGACGGACGGACCGATGGACAAACAGACGGACGGACCGATGGTCTAACAGACGGACGGACCGATAGACAAGCAGACGGACGGACGGACCGATGGACAAACAGACGGACGGACCGATGGACAAACAGACGGACTTGTAGTAATGTGTAATAATGCAATACTTGTGCATGTAGTGCTTATAATAATCTGTTAACGTATAATTATTGTTATCATATGAAATCATGTAATAATTGTACCCATATGTGGTCGTTTAATGCGTGTAAACATCTGTCATTATGTAATATTTGTAATCATGTAATACTTGTAATAATGTAATACGTGTAATAATGTAATCTTGTAATCATGTAATAATTGTAATCATCTACGATCGCGTCATGTTTGTATTCGCGTGTAATTGTGTAATACTCTAATTACTCTTTAATCATTTAATGTTTGTAAACATTTGTAATCATGCAATACTTGTAACTATCTGTAATCATATAACAAGTGTACTCATGCAACATTTGTAATAATTTGTGATAGATTAATATATGTAATACTATGTGTTCGTTTCATGCATATAATCGTCAGTTATCATGTAATGTTTGTAATCATCTGTAATAATGTAATATTTGCCAGCATATGTTATCGTTTAATGCTTGTGACCAGCTCTAGCGTGTAATACTTGTGTTTATCTTTATCCTTGTTATACTTGTAATCATGCAATACCTAGTATTATCTGTAATCATGCAATATTTATAATCATGCAATGCCTATAATTATCTGTAATAATGCAATACCTATAATTATCTGTAATCATGTAATACTTATAATCATGCAATACCTATAATTATCTGTAAAGATGCAATACCTACAATTATCTGTAATCATGTAATACTTATAATCATGCAATACCTATAACTATCTGTAATCATGTAATACCTATAATTAGCTGTAACCATATATTTCATTTACCTGTAAAATTTGTAAGCATATGTTAACATGACATGTGTGTAAACAGAAGTAATAGTATAATACCTGGAAACATCAGTTAACTATATAACACTTATATTCTAATGTCTATAATAACCTGTTCTGTGCTGAGGTGCTACATAAAAGCCGTGATTTTGTATGGATGTGGACAATGATCAAATAAGCTGAAAAACATCTGATGGCTGTGGAAATGTGATTTCTTAGGAGAATGCAAAGAATACCATGGACAGACAGAAATACCAATAACCACGTCCTACAAGAAACAAATGAAAATCGTAAATTGATTAGAGAAATTAGACTTAGACAGCTGTTTGGACATGTTATGAGAAGAAATACATTGGAGAACTTGGTGACAATTAACAAGATCGAGGGGAAGATAACAAGGGGAAGACAGAGAAGTAAATGCCTAGATGGCTTTGCCATGTGACATGGTCGAGACAGGAACACTGAGCTGATCCACGACTTTGGTGATCGAGTTAGATGGCGAAACATGACCGTCCACAGTTATCGGCATTGCACATGATGATGATGAATGTTTATAATCATCTGTAATCATTCAATACTGTTAATCATATACAATCATGTATTACATGTAATAATTTGTAATATATTCTTATAATCATGTAATTCGTGCATATGTATTAATGTAATACATGCAATTTTTTGTAAGCTTGTAATACTTATAATCAACTGTAATCATATAATTTATGAGACCTGGGATAATTGTGATCCATTCGTAATTGGTGTAAACCCATGTTCTGACCTTAGATATGCAGATGATACGGTTCTCCTTTCAAATATTGTTAAAACATTAGATGAGCTGATCCTGTCTATCAAGAGACCCGGTGGAATTCAAAATCTGTTTCTGAACTAAAACAAAGAAATACAATGTTTGCAGAGACGTCAGCCGAAGATCACACTCAACAATGAAGGAATTGACAGCTAAATGACAGACTGGGTAATTAACTATCTAGCTAGCTGGCTGTCTGACTGACTGACTAACTAATTAACTAGCCAGCTATCTAACAAAGGAACTATTTACCTGCTACTATATTTTCTTGTTAACCAACCAACCAACCAACCAACCAACCAACTAACCAACCAACTAACTAACAAACTAACTAACTAACTAACTAACTAACTAACTAACTAACTAACTAACTAACTAACTAACTAACTAATTAACTAACTAACTAACTAATTAAATAACTAACTAATTAACTAACTAACTAACTAACTAACTAACTCCTTAATTAACTAATTAACCAAATAACTAACTAACTACTGTAATCATGCAATATTTATAATCATGCAATGCCTATAATTATCTGTAATAATGCAATACCTATAATTATCTGTAATCATGTAATACTTATAATCATGCAATACCTATAATTATCTGTAAAGATGCAATACCTACAATTATCTGTAATCATGTAATACATTCTTGAGCTAAGCCTACGATGGGTAGCGTTGTGGTGTTCTGTTGTGATAATTTGGTGTGTCCAGTGTGTGCCGCGTGGTTACACACCCGCTTCACACGCGTGATCCGGGACTGTTTCCGGATCCGGTCAGGGATATGCACTACTGACGAGCTCAAACAAGGGCGAAACTCGAGTATAGTGCTTCCATATTGACGTGGATAGGCCTTAGGTTCATACCGGAATGCGATCGGCGTTGCCAGTAGTGGGTTGTGCTCAATATTTAACTAACTACTATTATTTCTAGCTAGCTAAGCTAACTAAATAACTAATTAGAGAGCTAGCTGAATAACACCACAGTACCTGTCTACATGACATAATCACCATCGGCATCGTCTTCCACTTTTACCGACAAGTGTCGTGGAGAGGAATAGTTGACGATCCAGAAGCCTGGATGGCACTGGAAAGTGTCATTCCGTGTGATTCTACATTGTCTTTGATGTCGTCCATCCATTTTCTTCTCGGGCGTCCTCTCGTTCTCGTATCAGATCTTCTTTCATGTAGCCCCAATGCAGGTAGTTGATGGCGTTACATTCTAGCGAGATGGCCGAATCACCTGAGCTTCTGCCTTTCAATATATTTAGCACAAGGTATTGATCCCACTGTCTGTTGGTTGACATCATTTCTTACTCGGACTCGGAAAGTTAAGTTGGCAGCTCTTCTCAAGAACCTCATTTAGCAGGTGTTGATTATGCGTAGGTGGGATTTAGATAATGTCAAAGGTTGACATTGGAAGGGTTGTTGTGAATATGTTATTAATTATCTGTTGTTTTGCACATATAGGTATATTTGGATGTTGTAGTATGGGTGATAATTAATATATAAGCGCACTTAACTTATTGACATCTGGTTTAGATTTCTATATCTATTCTGCCATCTTCTGCGATCATTCTTTCTTGATATTTGAATTCTTTTACTTGTTTCATATGTTTACTGTTTATAAGCATACTAGCTGACCCGGCCCGGCTTCGCCCAGACCTTGTGGGAAGCATCTCATTTAATTCATATAAGTAGTCATATAAGTTCCCGTTACCGACTGTCTGTCTGTCTGTCTGTCTGTCTGTCTGTCTGTCTGTCTGTCTGTCTGTCTGTCTGTCTGTCTGTCTGTCTGTCTGTCTGTCTGTCTGTCTGTCTGTCTGTCTGTCTGTCTGTCTGGTCTGTCTGTCTGTCTGTCTGTCTGTCTGTCTGTCTGTCTGTCTGTCTGTCTGTCTGGTCTGTCTGTCTGCCTGTCTGCCTGTCTGTCTGTCTGTCTGGTCTGTCTGGTCTGTCTGGTCTGTCTGGTCTGTCTGTCTGTCTGTCTGTCTGTCTGTCTGTCTGTCTGTCTGTCTGCCTGCCTGCCTGTCTGTCTGCCTGCCTGCCTGTCTGTCTGTCTGTCTGTCTGGTCTGTCTGGTCTGTCTGGTCTGTCTGTCTGTCTGTCTGTCTGTCTGTCTGTCTGTCTGTCTGGTCTGTCTGGTCTGTCTGTCTGTCTGTCTGTCTGTCTGTCTGTCTGTCTGTCTGCCTGCCTGCCTGCCTGCCTGCCTGCCTGTCTGTCTGTCTGTCTGTCTGTCTGTCTGTCTGTCTGTCTGTCTGTCTGTCTGTCTGTCTGTCTGTCTGACCCGGCCCGGCATCGCCCAGCTCCTGGTGTGGAGCATCTCATTTAATTCATATAAGTAGTCATATAAGCTCCCGTTCCCGTTCCCGACTATCTATCTGTCTGTCTATCTGTCTGTCTGTCTGTCTGTCTGTCTGCCTGTCTGTCTGTCTGATCCGGCCCGGCTTCGCCCAGTTCCTGATGGGGAGCATCTAATTTAATTCATATAAGTAGTCATATAAGTTCCCGTTCCCGACTGTCTGTCTGTCTGTCTGTCTGTCTGTCTGTCTGTCTGTCTGTCTGTCTGTCTGTCTGTCTGTCTGTCTGTCTAATCATTTATTGGTTGCAGTTAGAACAACCTTAGATAAACGAAGACCAACTTACAAAAAGCATTAGAAAGAGCACTTGAAAGATCTTTACACCTTCCCCTACAATTAACTTGGGTAAATGGAGCAGCGGCAGCAGCAGCAGAAGAAGAAAAAGGAGGAGTAGGAGCTGGGAGGAGGAAGAGGGAGTGGTGGAGGGAGGAGGAGGGAGGAGTAGGAGGGAGGAAGAGATAGGCGGAGAGAGGAGGAGGAGGGAAGAGAAGGGAGGAGGAAGGAGGAGGAATAGTAGGGAGGAATCGGAGGGAGGAGGAGAGATTAGGAGGAGGAGAGAGGAGGAGGACGGAGGAGGAGGAGGGAGGAGGAAGAAGGAGGAAGGAGGAGGAAGGAGGAGGAAGGAGGAGGAGGGAGGAGGAGGCAGGAGGAGGGAGGAGGAGGGAGTAGGAGGAGGGAGGAGAAGGAGGGAGGAGGAGAGCGAGGAGGAGGGAGATGGAGGGAGGAGGAGGAGGAGGGAGGAGGAGGCGGAGGGAGAAGGAGGAGGGAGGAGGAGGGAGGAGGAAGAGGGAGAAAGAGGAGGGAGTAGGAGGAGGGAGGAGAAGGAGGGGGAGGAGGAGGAGGGAGGAGAAGGAAGAGGGAGGAGGAGGGATGTGGAGGGAGGAGGAGGAGGGAGGAGGAGGGAGGAGGTAGAGGGAGGAGGAGGAGAGAGAAGGAGAGAGGATGAGGAGGGAGGAGGAGGAGGGAGGAGGAGAGGGAGGGGGAGGAGGAGGGAGGAGGAGGAGGGAGGAAGAGGGAGGAGGAGGGAGGAGGGGGAGGACGTAGGAGGAGGAGGAGGGAGGAGGAGGAGGGAGTAGGAGGAGAGAGAAGGAGAAGGGAGGAGGAAGGGAGCGGAGTGATTAGGAGGAGGGAGGAGGGCGAGGAGGCAGGAGGAGGAAGAGGGAGGAGGAGTAGGAAGGAGGAGGAAGAGGGAGGAGGAGGGAGGAGGAGGAGAAAGAGGGAAGAGGAGGAGGGAGAGGGAGGAGGGGTAGGGGAAGAGGAAGAGGGTAGGAGGGGAGAGGAGGAGGAGGATTATAACGCATATGCCTGTAGATTTAATAATGGCTGAAGGTGTTCCATGTCTTCTTAGAGTTGGCGACAGTGTAAAGAAATATAAAATCTTCAAACTTGATAGAGATAAGGTAACTATTATTTATTTATTCTTTAAGCATAAAAAGATGAGTTACAATGTTATGCATTATGCATTATTTTTATGAAAACTTTGAAAATGCCTTAAAGATTGTATCACTATTTATTATAACTCATATGCCGGTATATAACTATAGACAAAGAGTTTATAAATCTTTGAAAACGATGCAACAATATGACTATAAGTTATACAGAAAAGTTATGCCCCTTGAAATAACTTTTACAGAGTTAAGTCCCCTCGCTGTATAGAAATTACAATGAAAAATGGAAAATTAAATAATATTGGGTAATCAGCCGATTTCACACTAAAAAATATCACAGCGGGCTGCGCTGGAATGAAAGGAAGACGTGTAGAAAATTTCATCTCAATCGGATGGGCCGTTCGCGAACGCATAAAGGACATACGGACATACAGACGGAGATTGCCTTTTATATATAAGATTTCGTGGACCAGGAGATCTGCTAAACCTGCATTACTTCAGTTTTGGTGTATTTATATTCATATTGTACCTACTGCATGTTGAACTCGGCTTATTAATATCATTTTGCATTCCGCCCTCGTCACTGTAAAACAAGCAGTGATAGTCTACAAATAAAAGCTCATTTATTGCTTGTGAATCTGATGTTTCATCTGAACAAAGAGTTTGAAATTTTCGAATCTGTTGTGTCAAAGCTTACTTCTTTCGATATTCTGTCCATGTAGATATTATAGAGCACACATCCCTGTCTCACTCCTGTATTGACTGTGAACATATCTGACATACCTTCTTGTGTTCTTACTGCACTTTGGCTCGAGTGGTACATGGCTATGAGGTTTTCTTGCAATTGTCCCTGTGTCCCGTAGTCTTCAAAGGATGGTCCACATTTTATTCCTATCTACTCCTTTGCCATGTGATTTGTGATTTAATCACGTGGTCATGATAAAGTCGGTACATTATGTTATCTTTGCATCTTTTTAAAACTCCGAAAGTTTGCTCATTCTTTGTCTCGGACAATGAAAAACAGTTCCACCAGGCCTGTCTAGAGGACATTTAGTCCATGTTGAATACACAACATCTGTGAAGCGCAAGAAACTGCAAAAGATCTAATGCCTATTGCTTCTGTTCCTTTAGGTAGAATCACTGGCACCTTGCTGCCTTGGCAGATAGTTTATAAAATGCTGTTATACCTTTCCATAGCACAAAGCCTGGGCTGAATTAAGAGACCACGTGTTACCCATGCAAAATTATTCCTCTTTCGGCCTGCCTAATTTACTCCAGAGGATGGGTAACACTAACACATATGGAACAAGACATGCTGCAGAAGCTGCCGGATCAGCAAAGCAATGCTCTAACTGTCCGCCTGTCGGAGCTTCCATCCTAGACCAGCTGCCGACCAAGGCTTCGGACCTGGTCAGCCCTGCTACTGCATTTAGTCGTTAGGTTGCATTTTTT
>OY992897.1:53492969-53575469 GCA_963921405.1 Cepaea hortensis
TGATAGTGGCTTATTGTACAAGCCACCTTTTGTTTTCAGAAATGCTACTTCTGCTTGGCCCATTCTGGTCTTAATCTGTCAGTCATCTTCTAGGTGATGGTAAGATTGCATCTAGATATTTAAATTTAATAATATTTTAAAGCAGTTTTCCTTCAGCTGTTATAGCACGTTGCTTCAATCTTTTTCGTTGATATAATCATTGTCTTTGTTTTCTTGATAATCAAAGGAAGTATATTTTGCACTCTCTATTACTACAGCGTGCAACATTTGTCGTAGTCTTTTGTGTTTTCAGCTATCAGTTCTGTGTCATCTGTATACATTGTATTATAACCTTCCACACACATTCCTGGCCTCTCTTTGAAAACTATTATTACTTCGCTGTGGTCATAAGAAGGATCCAGTGACAAACCACACCATTTCCTTACTCTTTGCTGTATCCGCTCATAATTGCCCTCCTTATTTCCCATGTATATTGCTGCTGCTTGTTTCTAGTTGTTTTTAATTATTGTTCTGAGATCTTTCCCTTCAGTTTAATATCTTCCAGCGTTTTCATCACTATATTATCTTTCTCCGTATAAAGTATTTTTCTCCTTCTAGTCTACCATTTACACACGTGACGTGTTGGAGATTTATCAAGTCTTCACTTTCTTCTATTATCCTATTTCCACATGTGACGTGTTCAGGATTTATCAAGTCTTCTCCTCTTTCTCTTCCCCATTTACACATGTGACTTGTTGGGGATTTATCAAGACTTCTCCCCCTCTCTTCCTCCATTTACACATGTGGCGTATTGGGGATGTAACAAGACTTCTACCCCCTCTCTTCCTCCATTTACACATGTGACGTATTGGGGATGTATCAAGACTTCTCCCCCCCTCTCTTCCTCCATTTACACATGTGACGTATTTGGGATGTATCAAGACTTCTACCCCCTCTCTTCCTCCATTTACATATGTGCCGTGTTGGGGATGTATCAAGTCTTCTACTCCTTCACTTCCACTATTTACACATATGACGTGTTGGAGATTAAGTCGTCTCCCCCTTCTCTCCCCCCATTTACAAGTGACGTGTTGGAATTTATCAAGTCTTCTATTCCTTCTATTCCCCCATTTATACATGTGACTTGTTGGAGATATATCAAGTCTTCTTCTCCTTCTATTCCCCTATTTACACAAGTGACGTGTTGGGGAATTATCAAGTCTTTCCGTCCTTCTTTCCCCCCATTTACAAACTTGACGTTTTGGGATTTATCAAGTCTTCTACTCCTTCTTTTCCCCCATTTACACAAGTGACGTGTTTGAGATTTATCAAGACTTCTACTGCTCCTCGCCCCCCCCCCCCCCACCATTTACACACGTAAGATGTTGGAGATTTATCAAGTCTTCTCCTCCTTCTTTTCACCATTTACACAAGTGACGTGTTGGAGATTTATCAAGACTTCTACTTCTTCTGGTTTGATACGAATTCTGTCCGTATTCCATAGTTGTTAGGTTCATGTGTATGATAGACATGACCAATGAAGACACTGTTTTGAGTATCTAGTTGGTCGTGCGTCGAAGTACACTTGTTCCTGCAGCGAGGCGCCGTCGTCATTTGGAGGCGACAGGTTCGATCCCGGTCGGTAACTATAGCTTTCAAATTTTATGTTGTCTAGTGCGTCTTCTAGTCTCTATCTCCTTCTTTTCCTTATGTGGGCGCCAAATAATACTATGTGTGCTTATTTATGTAATTGTCTTAGTGTCCTCAACGTTTCTCCCTATTGATTTCTTGTATTTACTGCTTCTCTTCCACCATTTACACACGTGAAGTGTTGGGATTTATCAAGTCCTCTCTTCCCTCATTTAACCACATGAAGTTTTGGAGATTTATCAAGTCTCCTACTGCTTCTCTTCCCCCATTTACACATGTGACGTGTTGGAGATTTATCTAGTCCTCTCCTCCTTCTCTTCCCCCATTTACACATGTGACGTGTTGGAGATTTATCTAGTATTCTCGTCCTTCTCTTCCCCCATTTACACATGTGACGTACTGGGGATTTATCAAGTCTTCTCCTCCTTCTCTTCCCCCATTTACACATGTGACATGTTGGAGATTTATCAAGTCTTCTACTCCTTCTATTCCCCCATTTACACAAGTGACGTGTTGGGGATTTATCAAGTCTTCTCCTTCTATTCCCCCATTTATACAAGTGACGTGTTGGGGATTTATCAAGTCTTCTTCCTCTTCTATTCCCCCATTTATACAAGTGACGTGTTGGGGATTTATCAAGTATTCTACTCCTTCCATTCCCCCATTTACACAAGTGACGTGTTGGGGATTTATCAAGTCTCCTACTCCTTCTATTCCCCCATTTATACAAGTGACGTGTTGGTGATGTATCAAGTCTTCTCATGCTTCTATTCCCCCATTTATACACGTGACGTGTTGGGGATTTATCAAGTATTCTCCTCCTTCTATTCCCCCATTTATACACGTGACGTGTTGGGGATTTATCAAAAGTTTGGATGTAATCAGCCGGCCCTGTGGCGAAGGTGTACGAATGCAATTCGTAATCCCACATACCGCTTCCGAAACACAGATGCCGGCGATTTGGAAGCAGACCGCTTTTCGTTGGTTTCCCATACAATTGTATGAATGCCGGTCGTCAGAAAGCAATGGCAAACTACTTAACGTAAAACTAGCCAAGCAGTCACGAACAGCCAAAAACTGCTTGGGTTGACTGCGACGTCGAATAAAAGATATGAAACTTTAACTTTTTTTTGGGTGTAATCTATGAAGGACTCGTATATGTCTTTCTATGTCTCTTATTGGTCGCTCTTTTCTCTTAGTCTTTCTAATGTCCATATTACGTTGTTTATACTGTTTGGTTCCACATATCCGCACCGCTCTTCACAAATGTTCCTTTCTAGTTTCCTTCTTGTTCTTCTTATTTCAGCTCTGGGCACAAGTTTGTTGTCATGGTTTATGAGGCTGGTTGTACGGCGTTCTTCGCATTCAGCTTCCCCCGTTTGTTTTTGGGTAGCGCTATAAATACATACGTCAGCTATGTCATTATTGGAACAAAACATCCAAGAGTTGAGTTAATATCTAAACTCCAAATCCCCCCAGTACTTCTAATTCCTCTATTGTGATTCCATCTAGCCTGGCTGCTTTTCTTTTCTTCATATTTTGGATTGCATCATTGACTTCTTCTTTAAGAACAGGTGACCTTCTAAAGTACATTCGTCTGTTCATTTATATTTCTCCACCCCTCTCGTATGTAATAATTCCATCTCTTTATTATTAGCATTTTTCTACTATTATTGATCTCAAGCATTACGTAAGTATTCTTGATTTTTCTCGCATTTGTTTGTGCATAGTTTTTGCTTCTTTAATAAAATTTTATTCATTTTTTTTGCACTTCTCGAGTAGCCACTGTTGTTTTACTTTTATGCACTTCAACTCTAATTTCTTTGTTAATGTTATCATATAATTATTTGTTATTTTTATTTTTGTGTGTTTTGTTTTTCTGTTCAGAAACTTTAAGAAGTCTTCAGTCATCAGTTTCTTCTTTGTAGCTTATTGTTTCCGTGTTGTTAATATCCATTTGATTGGAGATCAATGGAGTTCCGAAACCTTTCTCATGATTCATTTATACTTTGTATTTTAGTTATTGCACTGATTGTGTGCGTGTTCACAATCATCATTACTAAATGTCTTTATCTACTTTTGTAATATTTTTTTATCAAGTATATTGTTGGAAAACAATTTTGCCAAAATTTTGATAAAAGATTACGACATACAATAGAACCCCAACTAAATGAAACACAACTTGAATTTAGGAAAAACAAAGGATGCACAGATGCCATTTTTGCGCTTAGACAACTTATTGAAAAATCAATCGAATTTAATGCAACACTCTACTTAGCCTTTGTCGACCAAGAAAAGGCATTCGATAGAGTAGATAGAAATAAGCTGTGGGAAATCTTTAAATGATATGGAGTGAGTGCACTTCTAACAAATATATGTAGAAGCTTATACAACAACAGTTAATGCACGTAAGAACCAATGGAGGACACTCAGAACCCTTTACCATAAGATCCGGAGTATTACAAGATTGTGTCCTCCCCCCCCCCCTCCCCTTCCCCCCTTTCTTGTTCATAACCAACTTAGGCAGCACATGTAAAGAAACGAGCCAAACAGAGACCGTAATACCACCGCATTATGAACAGAAGAAGAACCAACGGCAAATTACACCACTGAAGACCTCCTATTTGCGGACGATGAAGTTCTAATAGTAAAATCAGAAGCAGAATTACAAGTCCACATAAATAACCTAAACCAAGTTTGTAAAGAACACAACATGAAAATTAGTATAAGTAGAACAGAGGTAATATTTATAACCAAAGAAGAAAAAAACAACAAAGATTCATCTAAAAGAATAACCCCTGAAACAAATAAAGAGCTTCAAATATTTAGGAAATATAATATCATCAAATGACAAATATGAAAACGAGATCGACAATAGATGTTATAAGGAAACTCAACTCTATGGACAAATAGCACCAATACTAAAGAACAAACACGTATCACTAGATACTAAGAAAACACCATACAACACACACTTCCTACCAACTCTATGCTACCAATGCCAAAGCTGGACAATGAAAGAAAAGGAGAAAAGCAAAATTACAACAAGAGAAGTTAGATTTCTGAGAAGAATACGCAATGTATAAAGAATAGAGAAAATCAGATATGAAGAAATCTGGGCTAAAGTTGAGGTTATAGCAGATGGACAGAGGAATAGCAGAGTCCATGCAAATCTCAATACATAAAACCCATAAACGGGCACTCTCACTCTGTTTATGCATCACCTCTACACCGCAAGGTACAAGAGGAACAAGATGCCATGAAATGAGATGAGATTGTTCTTAACCTAGTTTGTTTCCTCTCTCCAATCTTACTCGTGTTTCCCCACAGGGTGATAGGTGATCACTGTTACAGTCAGCGCCAGGTATTGTCTTCTCATGTATTCATTTCCAAATCTTGTCAAACATAAGCATGTAATCAGTTTGGTTGAGCGTTTTCTTATCGAGACCTTTGAATGGGTGTCTTATCTTGCTTAAACCAGGTGTATCCATTTAAATATATTCTTAAATGTAAAAAACTCAGTAAACATCATAATGGGTGACTTCAAAGCTAAAGTAGGAAATCAAGGAGATGGATGCACAGTAGGTAAACATGGTTTGGTAGAACGAGACGAGAGAGGATACAGACTTTTAGAATGAGCACAAGAGCATGAACTTAGTCGGAAAAATTGAAGGTAAAGTTAAGGAAAGTCAAGTTTATATATTAGGAAACTCTAAATATGATCTATGTGCATTGAAAAATGACAAGGAAATACAAGACAATTTGAGCATCGAAGTGAAGAACATATTTGATATATTGTCTGATCTAGAGATCTTATTTCAAGATGTGGATGATCAACGGGAAGTGTTAAGGAATTCAAAAAGTTTGGCTGCAGAAACAACTATTCCAAAATTAAAGAAAGTAGGTCGTAAGAAATGGATGACTGGAGAAATTTTACGACTAATGGAAACAATAAGACACAACAAAACTAAACCTGACAAATATGAAGAGATTCACAGTAAAGTCAGAACATTATGTAATGAGGCAAAAGAAGCATGGCTTGATATTTTAAAAAATGCATAGAAATTGAAAAACAACAGAACAGTAAAATATTAAAGTAATGCAAAAATGAATTCTAGAGCCTATTAATAAAAGAACACCTACATCAACAGGCTGCCTGAAAACAAAGATGGAAAAATCATAACATACACAGAATAATATAAATATAATTTGCCACATTACGAAGACTTTGCTAAGAAGTATCATGTAGAGAGTTAGGAAGAAAATACAGCCCGTAAAAAGAGAAGAACAATGTCGGTTTGTAGAAGACAAGTTTACAGTAAATGCTAATGTCTGGGAAATTGCCAGTTCTGAGGACACTACTTTCTGAACTTAGAAGTCAGCGTAAGATCACCATACAGTGGATACCATCCCACTGTGGAGTCCCCGGAAACGACAAAGCTGATCGATTGGCTAAGGAAGGAGCAAAAGAAGAACAACCTGATGTGCTTATTACATACCACCAAAAGAAAAGAATGATCAAATCAATCAGAAGGCCACCAAACCTTACTCAAGACGACTACCACGTTATGGACAGACCAGAACAGGTCATTCTTCTGCGCCTCAGAACAGGACACAATAGATTACGCAACCACATGTATACAAAATTCAAGATTGATGACTCAGCCATGTGCGCATGTGGTTTGGCGTCTCAGACAGCAGAGCACATACTCCAGGATTGCCCAAACTACAACATACCCAGGCGAACCTTCTGGCCTAGAGAGACAACAGTGGAAGATAAACTCTATGGACCGCTGAATGAACTAAAAAAGACTGTTAGATTGATACAAGAGACAACATTGCAGTTATAAACATATTTCAGGCGAACGAAAGAAGAAGAACAGTAAATGCTACGAGAACATTATTTGAACGTTCTATAGAAGTAAACAAAGACCTACATCGTTGCTTTATTGACTACACACAGGATTTCTATAAAGTAACAGATGTCAACATGATGGAGATGCTTGTAGTTTTCCATATTGACTGAAAAGAATTTAGACTTGTAAAAACATATATTGGAAACAACAAGCTGCCATAAAGAATGATAATGAAGTACATCAAAATCAGCCTATTAAGAGAGGTGTGAGACAGGGATGTGCAATGTATCCAGAACATTTTCCCCCCCTGTACAGTAAAAATCTATATCTATAAAACAAAGTGTATGTGTATATATATGTATGTATGTAAATATGTATGTCCTTTATTTGTTCGCGAACGGCCTATCCGATTGAGATGAAATTTTCTACACGCCTTCCTTTCATTCCAGAGCTGTCAACTGTCATAGTTTTTTTTTTTCTTCCTCCTCCTCCCTCCTCCCCCTCCCAAAATACGTACGTAAATATATGATGATGATGATGAAAGAATCCCCGAACCAAAACGCTAGGGAAAGGGAAGAAAATGACGTGACTACACAGAATCGTCACACGGCAATCATCATCATCAAGTGCCGTGCCGGCTGGCGTAGGCGTTCATGGCTCTCCGTAGATCTCAGTCTTTGGTTTTTTGGATCAACTCTGCTGCTGATATTCCTCCATGCCACGGCAATATCAATAACAATTCATCTTTTTATGTGTAAGGAAGTTATCTACAGTCGTGTAGAAGGGAAGAACTAGACGAGTATGAATTCCGAATGGCGAACTCTCTCCTCCTCTCTTCTTCCTCCCTCTCATCCCTCTCCCGACTCCCTCCTCCTTCTCCCTCTTTCTTCTTCCTCTTCCTCTCCCCTCCTCCTCCATCCTCCTCCCTCCTACTCCATCCGCCTCCTCCCCCTCCTCCCTCATCTTCCCTTCTCCTCCCTCTCCCTCATTATCCCTCCTCCTCCTCCTGCCTCCCTCCTCCTCCTCCTGCCTCCTTCTCCCTCATCATCCTCACTCCTCCTTCTCCCTTCTTCTCCCTCTTCCCTCTTCCTCCTCCTCCTACCTCCTCCCTCCTCCTCCCTCTACCTCCTCCTCCTCCCTCCACCCTCCTCCTCCTCTTCCTCCTCCCTTTCCTTCCTCCTCCTCCTCCCTCTACCTCCTCCTCCCCTACCTCTTTCCTCCTCCCTCCTCTTCCTCTTCCACCTCCCTTTCCTTCCTCCCCTACTCATTCTCCCTCCTTCCTCTCCCTCCTTACTCCTCCTCCTTCCTTCTTCTCCCTCTGCCTCCTCCCTCCTCCTATCCCCTCCTCCTCCCTCCTCCTCCTTCTCCCTCCTTCTCCCCTCCTCCTCCTACCCTCTTCCTCTTTCCCTCCTCCCTCTCCCTCCTCCATCCTCCTCCCTCTTCCTCCTCCTTCTTCCTCCTCCTTCCTTCTCCTCCCTCCTCCTCCCTCTTCCTCCTCCTCCTACCTCCTCTCTCCTCCTCCCTCCTCCCTTTTCCTCCCTCCTCCTCCCTCTACATCCTCCCTCCTCCTCTCCACTCTTCCTCCTACCCTCTTCCTCTTCCCCTCCTCCCTATCCCTCCTCCTCCCTTCACATTCCCCCTCCTCCCTCTTCCTCCTCCTTCCTCCTCCTCCTCATCCCTCCTTCTCCCTCCTCCTCCTTCTTCCTCCCTCCTCCTCCCTCCTCCCCCTCCTCCTCCCTCTCCTCCTCCTCACTCCTCCTCCTCCTCCCTCTACCTCCTCCCTCCTCCTCCCTCTTCCTCCTCCTCATCCCTCCTCCTCCCTTCTCCTCCTCCCTCCTCCTCCTCCCTCTACCTCCTCCTCCCTTCACATTCCTCCTCCTCCCTTCCTCCTCATCCCTCCTCCTCCTTCTTCCTCCCTCCTCCTCCTCCTCCCCCTCCTCCTCCCTCTCCTCCTCCTCACTCCTCCCTCCTCCTCCCTCTACCTCCTCCCTCCTCCTCCCTTCACATTCCTCCTCCTCCCTCTTCCTCCTCCCTCCTCCTCCTCCTCCCTCCTCCTCCTCTCTCCTCCTCCCTCCTCCTCATCACTCCTCCTCCCTCCTCCTCCTCCTCCCTCCTCCCCCTCCTCCCTCTCCGCCTCCTCCCTCCTCCTCCTCCCTCTACCTCCTCTCCTCCCTCCTCCTCCCTCTACCTCCTCCCTCCTCCTCCCTTCACATTCCTCCTCCTCCCTCCTCCTCCTCTCTCCGCCTCCCTCCTCCTCCTCCTCCTCCCCTCCTTCTCCTCCTTCTCCCTCCTCATTCTCCCTCTTCCTCCTCCCTCTTCCTTCTCCCTCCGCCTCCTCCATCCTCCTACTCTCTCCTCCTCCTCCCTCCTCCTCCCTTTTCCTCCTCTCCTCCTCCTGCTCACTTCTCCTCCTGCGTTCTCCTCCTCCCTCCTTCTCCCTCCTCCTCCCTCTTCCTCCTCGCCTCCTCCTCCACACTACTCCTCCCTCCTCCTCCTAATCCCTCCTCCTCCCTCCTATTCCTCCCTACTCCTCCTGTCTCCTCCCTCCTCCTCCCCCCTCTTCCCTCCTCCACCTCCCTCTTCCTCCTCCCTCCTCCATTTACCCAAGACAGACAGACAGTCAGACAGATAGTCGGGAACGGGATCTTATATGACTACTTATATAATTTAAATGAGATGCTCTCCACCATGGGATGGGCCGGGTCAGACAGACAGACAGATAGATAGATAGACAGACAGACAGACAGACAGACAGACAGACAGACAGACAGTCGGGAACTTATATGACTACTTATATGAATTAAATGAGATTCTCCCCACCAGGAGTTGGGCGATGCCGGGCCGGGTCAGACAGACAGACAGATAGATAGTCGGAACGGGAACTTATATGACTACTTATATGAATTAAATGAGATTCTCCCCATCAGGGTCTGGGCGAAGACGGGCCGGGTCAGACAGACAGACAAACAGATAGACAGACAGACAGACAGACAGACAGATAGTCGGTAACGGGAACGAGAACTTATATGACTACTTATATGAATTAAATGAGATGCTCCCCACCAGGGTCTGGGCGAAGCCGGGCCGGGTCAGCTAGTATGTTCATAAATGTAGAAGATATGAAAAGAAATACTATTGAGGGGACGTAACATCAATAACATTAGATTTGCGGATGATAAGTATTGATTGGAGACAATGAGTACACAGTGAAGTAGTAAGGTTAGAATTAAATTCGTCGTTACTTGGAAGAAGGAAATATCGCATTGTAATCTGACGGGAGATGCCTTGAAGAAATTAGAACAAGAATCGCTATGAAAAGACAGAAAACTTGGGGATCGCTTGGGGATAAACTTTCTACAGACCACGGCCACAAGACGGGACGGTCAGTAACAACACCCAGGCCAGGAACGTGACGAATACCATCATCGGGCAAGGCCTGTTGCCCAGCTCTGCCACCTCGCTGATCATCCACGATAGTTGCTTGGGCAAAACCACCTTTTATATGCTACCTAAGACACACCAGGTAGACCTATCGTAGACCTATCGTCTCAGCCTTCTCATGACCAACTGAACGGATGTCCGAGTTCCTAGACAGCATATTTCAGCCTTTGGTTGCTAGTCTCCCATTGTATATCAAAGACACCAACCACGCTATCTCTATCTTTGATTCCATCAGTTTCGCAACCCCTTCTCAGTACTATATCTTCACTTTAGATCTGACTTCACTCTATACATCTATTCCTCACACTGACAGCCTTAAAGCCTTGGAATTTTTCTTGTAGACAAGACGCAGCCCTACCATAGCCACTGGACCATTGCTGCGACTCACAGAGTTAGTCCTCAATCTTAATTCGTTTGTGTTTAATTGGGACTATTTCGACCATATTAGCGGTGTGACCATTGGCACCACGATGGGCCCTAGTTATGCCTGCCTTTTCATGGGCTATCTGGAGCACCAGGTATGGAGTCAATACACCGGTAGGCTCCCGGAGCTATACAGGAGGTACATCGACGACTGCTTCGGTATTTCAGACATGCCCTTGTCTAATCTCCTGTACTTAATTGCCTTTTTCTCCAACTTTCATCACAGCATCAGACTCACCTTCCCTTTTTCTTTGTCGGCTGTCAGTTTCTTGGATATGACAGTCTCTTTAGGTTCCACGGGTCTGCGTACGATGGTTTATTATAAACCTACTGACTCCCACGCATTCCTTCTCTATACCTCCTCACATCCTCCCTATAGTAACGGTTCTATTCCTTCCTCCCAACGTTTACGTCTCCGACGGCTTTGTCAGGATAATAATGTCTTCCGTCAAAAAGCCCACGAAATATTGAATTTCTTCCGCCTTTTGATAAAGTTTTGTCTACAGCCCTTTACCGCTGTCAGTCTATCACTCGTGCCGAGGCTCTCTCCTCCAGGCCTAAACCACGAAACAATAGGCCGATCCTTTCACTAATCTACCATCTTCATAATATTGTTGCCTCCTAAGGCACCTATCTATTCTCCAGGCAGACCCGATCACTCGCGATGTCTTTTCAGAGGCCCCTCTGGTGGCTTGCAGGCGGGATCGTAACCTCAGAGATGTGCTAGTCCATAGCAGTCTACCCAAACTCATAAGTCTCTTCTTGGCACGATGGCTTGTCTTCGATCACGTTGCAAGACCTGCTTACATCTACTTCAAACCCAGAGTCTTGCATTCCCTTAAGACCACATTCCACATCTGTGAGGGTTTCTTATGCACGAGGCGCGACGTTATCTATGCGATCGTCTGCACACGTTGTGACATGAGATATATTGGACAGACAGGTCTACGTCTTGCTGACAGAATTAGGCAACACCTATCTAATATCAACAGTGGTGCCCAGAAACAGGTATCAATACACTTCAACAGTTCTGACCACTGTGGCGTTGTGGACATACAGGTCACGGCACTCAAATCGTGCGCATCTCACGAACGTGATCGTAAGGCATTGGAAAACTACCTCATCTTCCAGTTGGGTTCACTCTCCCCTCACGGCCTCAATGCCAACATAGTTTCAACTTCCACTCCCCTTTTTCTATCCCCGCAGTTGTATAGCCCACTAGAATAAATGGATAGTATATCCTTTACAGGACGTTGCAATCAACCCAAGGATTACTTTTGCCGTTAGTGATTTCTTGGCAAGTTTGCGTTCAGTGGCTTGTCATTGCTTTCTGAGTGATCGGAACTCATGCAATCCTATGCTAACCAACACAGGGCGTACTGCATTATAAGGGTCCGCTAGCTGTGTTCCTACTCGGTATGCGGATTTGCGACCTAAAACCTTTGCCACAGAGTTGGCTTTAGTTCACTGCTAATCCGCTTTTCACCGTTCGCCCACATGGGCGTCCCCCCACCTCACCCCACCCCTCCCATCGGGCGGCTTAACTAATCCCTGTTACCCATCGACCCGTTTTAAACCACACACCCGGTCCTTTCCACCCGCATCAAACGGTTAGCGCTTATGACGCATTCAACCAAGACAGGATTCAGATAAGTAACCTCTGTATTTTCATGTAGTATTTTTCGATTAGTTTTGTGTCTGTGCTTGTTCTGTGCTGACGAAGGCTTTGATCGCAACGTCCATTTTGTTTCTTGTAATCGTGTTCTAGTAAAGCTCACAATATACTTATCGTTTTTTTTTTGTGTGTGTGATTCATTAAGTGCAATGGAAGATTACGTTCTGGGGTCAGCATACCGGACGTTGGCCAGAGACTGCCTATATGACTACAACACATTCAGTTATCTGTATCCCAACAGACCCAAACATTTTCACTGTTATCCATTGTGTCATAGACGTTCTGTATCCCGACGGCCCCTGGCATTGCCACTTTCTCTCTGGGGTGCATCCATCCAGCGGGAATCAATACTGTTGTAGATGCAACTGTATAACTCTGCTGACTACCCTCTATATATTCTTATCTTACTGTTTGCACATCTCTGGCCACACATTTCTTATCTGGCACTTTTACAGCTGAAATGAACTCAACTTTTGTATAAAAAGAGCATCTGTCACAACCGAACTGAACCCAACTTGTGTGTCTTCTTATCTATTGTGTCCTACACATTCATTTCTCGACAGACCCGGACAGTTCTCACTTGTACTATTAATCCCCAGACGTTCTGCTATTTTCCATGTCCAGTTGTCGAAGGATTGTATACTGTATTGAAGTTGAGCAAGTCGACACTGGGTCCTAATATTTGTTACTCTTTATCTGAGAAGACAAGTTTCCGGTCCATTGTCCGGAGTTCAGTGGTATGGGGAACGTGCAATATACACACCCCCCCCCCCCCTGTAGGTTTATTTGTAAAGAATCTCTTGATAAATGGTGGACATAGTATGCCCACTCTACTTCGCGGTCACTGAAACAGGACCAATTACACATACATACAATTTGAATGACACTAAACTACAAAACATGAACAAAAGGAGAAGAAGTATGCAATTCCTTGTGTATGTAATGTGCTTTGTTGTACACATTTAATAATAACGTAACCATGACTACAAAAATATATACTTTCTGAAATGATGTGAAATTCATTTAGCAATTTAACATAGGACATTTAAACAGGGACTGACTTGTTGTAAAATAACGAAACAAGAAACACGGACCGCGATTTTCCTGCTCCTGGCCAAGGAAGTGCATCGCACCAAAGTGAGACAGGAAATAAAACAACATTCGTTCTCAAACGGAGAAGGAAGTGTGCAGGACGCAGCCATTAAATGGATGTAAACGTCAGAGAATGGCTATGGCTGGAACGAGTTGCTGGCAGGAGTCAGCGCAGCATCCACTCAGTGTAATCAGAGAGTAAAACTCGAAAAGCGAGGGCCTCGGCACGGGAACTCTAAACTTTATAGTTTTGTTTGAACGCTACCATCTTAGAGACCACCTCGAAGGCTGAGAGCAGGCTGTGTGTGGACTCCTTGGGGGAACTTGGTACAATTTGGACGTGTGTGAATCCTGAGAGTTTGTTGTTGTTGTTGATTAGTTAGGATATGAAGTGAAGTAATACATTTCCCCACTCACCCGTAACCTTGAGAGTTAAGATTATATATAGCATAACTCTGGTAATACCTGGGAACTCACATAGCGTGCATTGGTTGATGAAGTCGTTTCACATTGTTCTTAAATGTTTCTGTCCGTGACAGATGCTGTTTTACAGTTGAAAGATGTTAACAGACAACTTTAGGCGACAGGAGGCCGTGAACCGTTTAGAATACAAGAGGTTAACACATAACTGTACGCATGAGAAGGCGGTTGAGGATTCGTTGTCTAGAACACATGAATGTAGCCGTGGTGAGGTAGTGGTTACACTCTTGACTACCGACCTGGTAGTTAAGGGTGCGATACTCATCGGGCGGATTCGAATTTTGAAAAATGTCTGGGCTCTTAGGATGACCAAATATAACATGGGTCTTGGGAAATAAAGGCAAGCGGCGTGCTACTGACCACATTACCTGCAGATTGGTCAGTAAAAACATGGGTCCTACACAGTAGAGCAAATAGACCTTCAAGCCTGTAACAGGGGCCGTCACTTCATTCCTGATGCCCAGTGCGTCTGAAGGCGTGTGACAGGGACGTTTACTGTACTGACTTGACTATGACACATACCGGTAAACTGACCAGTAGACAGATCGGGATAATATAACAGCTGTGTCGAATTGGAGCCACTGTTGGTGACAGTAGTAAGTTGTCTTTCTAATGAGTGAGCGAATGATCGAGAATGTAACTTGTCTGTACTGAGGTTCTACTAAATCAGTGGTTCTCAACCGGTGGGGAATCCCCCCCCCCCCCATCAGGGGGGAATTTTAGATTTCCAGGGGAGGGGGGAATTAAGATTATTTCAAGATTATTAATATAGAACCAGTTACTTGATATTGTTTTTCCCACGTAATTTAACCGTTCTGTACTTCTCGTCCTAATCAAATTCGTTTTATAACGTAAGTAGACCAGCAAATCACGTTTTATGTAGATGTCTAGACTTGTTCTAGTATGTGTTATTAAATTTAGCTTCCATTTTTATGTATACTGTGTAAGGGTGGGGGGATTTATAGGGAGGAAATTCGAAAAAGGGGGGGGGGGTGACGTTCTGAACATATGGTAAAGGATGGACATGGGCCAAAAAAGGTTGAGCACCACTGTACTAAATGATCCTTATATCCTCACTGTCTACACATGATTCGATCTTCGTATTCCAAGCAACGCACCTGGCGTTTGTTGGTTACTCTATTCGTTGGTTAGTCATCTCATATGCTTCTACCTGCCACTGTTGTTGCACTGACCGTGTATCACGAAATGATGCTGGGCGGACTTCTGTGCCGTAATGTTGTATTGTAATGACATCATGTCCCCCAGGTGGCGTCTATGGTTGAGGGTTCAGTGAGCACAATTCCCGGACTTGCAGTGTCGAGGTTTTGAAATCAGCGTCAGGCGATTTTAAAGCCAATCGCTTTGCGTTGATTTCGTTGTATTGAGCGTCAGCAGTTCAGAATGAAATGGTATACTATTGAATGTAACATTGCCTAGTGATTCACAGACAGCGGGTATTTGTTATAGAGAACGTTAAGCTAACTTTAATGTCAACACGATGTTGTGTGTTTTTACTTTAACAGCTGCTTAAGATAGGAAGTTACACTAATAGTAATAGCTCTTATGCATACAAAGAGTTAATATATTAACTGATTGAGGTAAAACATGTTAAATTAATAATTGTTTGGCATGAACAGAGCAACAAGCGTTTTCGACGGCAACGGTTAAAAATAATAACTCCTTAGCATAGACAGAGACGGATTAACAACGGTTTGGGATAGAAAGCGTTGGACTAACAATTCAAGGAAAGGAAAATTAGAGTATTAAATGATTGAGATATACAGAGTTTAAATAATAACTGCTTACTATAAAAATAATTAAAGTAACAACTGCCTGAGAAAGAAAGTATTAAAGTAATTACTGCTTGGTATAGACAAATTTACATTGACAATTGTTTGAGACAGGAATCGTCAATATAACAACAGGTTGAGACAACAGTAGTTATAGTTAGGAAAGTTAATACCTGTCAAATCTGATTCACTAAACCTACAGAAATGATACACCAATCATCATATACAAACCGATCGAAAATATTCACCAATAATCGTATATAAACCTACAGAAAATATTCACCAAACATCTATATAAACCTACAGAAACGATACACTAATCATCGTATATAAACCTACACAAAAATTCATCAATCATCGTACATAAACCTACAGAAAAATATCTGCAATCATCGTATATAAACCTACAGAAAGGTATCACCAATAATCGTATATAAACCTACAGAAAGGTATCACCAATAATCGTATATAAGCCTACAAAGAAGATTCGCCAGACATTGTATATAAACCTTCAGGAAATATTCACTAATAATCTTATATGAACCTATAGACAATATTCACCAATCATCGTATATAAACCTACAGAAAAGTATCTCCAATCATCGAATATAAACCTACAAAAGAGATCCACTAATCATGGTATATAAACCCACACAGAAGATTATTCAATCATCTTATGTAAACCTGCAAAAAGATTCACCAATCTTCGTATATAAACCTACAAATATGATTAATATATCATCGTATATACACTACAAAAACAATTCACCTATCATCGGTCTCCCTGGCCAAGAGATTAACGACGTTGTTCGTAATCCCGTATTTCCACGTGGGGGAAAACAGCTATGCGAGATTCGGCAACGGATCGCGCCGCGCTGGTAACTTACGGGGTATGTGAGCCGGTCGTTCAGAAAACAATGGAAAACTACTGAAAGTAAAACTTTCCTATTACATCAACAACAGTTGAGAAATGCTGGTGTTGACTGCAACGTCCTGTAAGGGATATGCAACATAAAAAAAATATCATCGTATATAAATCTACAAAAAAATAAAAATTCACCAATCATCGCATTAACTGATTCAGTGTCAAACAAAATGTGGGTTTGGACCAAACAGAAATTGATGTCATAAAATGAGAAGTAGGGGTGTGTCACATTAATGACGTAAAAATTGTTAAAATGGTAGAAAATATATTATTATATAATTAAGTTAAAGACGATTGCACAGGGAACACGTCGGTATTGCTACTATTACAATAGGGTAGAAATATACTAACAATATTAGCAGATATTGTTTTAAGAAATGAAGACAGGGGTAACAATTAAGTGAAATTTCCACATACCAAGGCACTACATCTTAATCGCCGATGATAATCCAATGAAATTTACTTAATAATGGTAAATACACCACTTTTCTTCACGAATACCACTAGAACTGCTCCATAACACCAATAAATGACAATTAAAACATCACATTTTGAAGCGCATCATTGTCACTCAAAATGGAAAATGTCAGGAAAACACGATGCAGGTTTTGACCGTTTGCTACCGAGAAACAATATGTACACTAATTTTTATTTAGTTATAATTATTATTCTTTTAAATTTAATTATTTAAATACTCCTTAAATAGATTTATTTGGTTGTTTCGGGATTTAAGATTTAAATATTGAGCACAAATCACTACTGGCAACGCTGATAGTATTCTGATATGAACCTAAGGCCTATCCACGTCAATGTGGAAGCACTAGACCCAAGTTTTGCTCTCGTTTGAGCTCGTCAGTAGTGCATATCCTTGACCGGACCCGGAAACAAACCCCGGATCACTGGCGTGTGAAGCTTGTGTGTAACCACGTGGCACACGCTGGACACGGCCAAATTATTATAACAAAATATTATAACGTCACCCATCGTAGGCTGTAGCTCAAGATTTGCCCGATCCCTGCGACTGACGTCCGTCAATCGATGTGGACCCGAACGATCAGATCATCTCACTAGCAAGGCACACCAGACCGCATAAAGTCCAGCGAGCAATAATCAAATTGATTTATTTGGTTGTTTCGGGATTTAAGATTTAAATATTGAGCACAACCCACTACTGGCAATGCTGATCGTATTCTGGTATGAACCTAATGCCTATCCACGTTAGTGTGGAAGCACTAGACTCAAGTTTCACTCTCGTTTGAGCTCGTCAGTAGTGCATATTCTTGACCAGACCCGAAAGCAAACTGGCGTGTGAAGCGGGTGTGTAACCACGTGGCACACGCTGGACACGGTAAATTATCATAATAGAATATTACAACGTCACCCATCATAGGCTGTAGCTCAAGATTTGCCTGATCGCCGCGACTGACGTCCGTCAATCTTTGTGATAGGCAATGCAAACTTAGGGGCACAAGTGTGGCCCATTAGAGCAAGCCTAATTCGACATGATGACAAACTTTCACGGTTAGTTTTGTTTTCCATAATGACCGCCCGCTAAATAATTTTTTTTTAAAAACTGGATAACCACATTAACCATGTGCTATCAGTTTAGAATCTATTACAAAGTCCTTTAGCTCAGAATAACTATAATCTAACATTGTTTAAAACTATTATCTAATGTATATATGCGAAGCCGAAAAGCAAGGGCGTTGCCATTTCTAAAATCAGAAAAGTAACCACAGCTTAACTATGAAACCCTGGACACAGTTTAGATATTTTCTTTCTCTCGTGGACTGTTTTCAACTGACAGACCTTCTTCCGGTGTAAAATGTCATTTACATGGCATTAAAATTAAGGAAGATACGTGAATTGAAACAAATAACGATGTCAAGATCTTGTCACTAAAACGGCGTACGGCACTCTAGCGTTGATTCATTTTGTCACTGAAGCGGCGACAGAATCAGTTAGCTTACAAAAAGACTCACCAATCATCATATATTACTTGTATTTGGATTTAATCATGACAGACCATTGAAGATACAGTTGTACTTGGAATCAGAAACAACATACCACTGCATGTGTCTACTTGGTCATGCGTGGAAGCACAACTGTTCCTGCAGCGAGGCGATGTGGCGGGTTCGAATCCCAGTCGATAACTACAAATTTCAATGTTCATACTGTCCAGTGAGTCCTCTAGGCTCTGCTTCTTTCTTCTAATTATATAAGCGCCAAATATTGTATTTTTTGCAGATTTAAAACCATGAATGCTGAATCTGTTTTTCAAGTTTATATACGATGATTGAACCATCTTTTTTGTAGGTTTATAACAAAGATTGATTATTCTTGTTTGTAGGTTTATATATGACGATTGGTTAATCTTTTTTTGTGTGGTTTATATACGATGATTGGTGAATCTTATCTGTAGGTTTATATACGATCATTATAAACAATGATACATGCATGTTTACGTATGATATCACTGAAGGTAAGTACGTTACTGGAATAAATATAAACACAATATGACAAGTGCGTTTGTATTTGGAATCAGACAAAATGCATCAGCGAAGATGTGCGTGTACTCGGAACCAGACGAACTACACAGTTGTAGGTACGCGTGTACTTAACATCTGCCAAAGACATCAGTGAAAAGAAAACATGAGAGCAAATATAAAATGAAAACTAACAGTTGAGTGTGTAATTAAAACAACACAATTGCGCTGGAGCTGGTCTCTTCTGCCGGGAGAAGATGAATGTAATAGGAAACAGCAAAGGCATACTTGTGTCACGCACCGAAATGATTGATTGAAACACATACCGTCAATACAAAGTATTTACAATTGCATCGAAACGATAACAATACAGAACACCTATATGGCATTTTAAAATAGAATACAAATGACATGACTGGAATAATAACATAAATAAAGATACAAGCACAGATGGCACTATAGGTTATACAGCTGATGGTGATTACGACAAAATAAACAACAAAGATAAATATAAAAGAATAAATAGACAAATAGTTAGAAATGAAGCCAGTAGCACCGAGAAAAGACAATAATAATAAAAACACACACACAGACACACACGCACACACAACCAAACAAGGCAGAACAGCAAACCTCTCAATGACATAATGAAGTTTTTATGGCAGTAATTAAAATACACTTGCGGGAAACTGGATATAATTACAACAGAAAGTCGAAACAAAAACCCCAGTCTAACATCAGATAGACAGAAGTTGTCCATTACGAAGACAGACGTTCAAAAACCCCAGTCTAACATCAGATAGACAGAAGTTGTCCATTACGAAGACAGACCGTCTAAGACCCCAGTCTAACATCAGATAGACAGAAGTTGTCCATTACGAAGACAGACGTTCAAAAACCCCAGTCTAACATCAGATAGACAGAAGTTGTCCATTACGAAGACAGACCGTCTAAGACCCCAGTCTAACATCAGATAGACAGAAGTTGTCCATTACTAAGACAGACGGTCAAAAACAACATTTAGAGTGAGTATGCTAAACCGGTTTTGTGGCGAAGGATTTACAAAGCAATTCGTAATCCCGCATACCGCGTTCGAAACACAGCAGCGCGAGATTTGGAAGCAGTTCGTCTTGCGTTGGCTATCATGAGTGCCATCATTCAGAAAGCAATGGCAAACAACTGAGCGTAAACATGCCAGGAAATCATAAACAGCCAAACAATGCCGAGATTGACTGCTACGCCTCGTAATGGATGCGCACCTAACTAACTAATTAGTATGTTAAAGTTTGAAATATAACGTCTGATTCGGACAGTATGTAAACTGTCTCGCTGTCACTAACCATCTCCTCTCTCCAACAATGTTTCTCATCCTGCTTATCCCGTGTCCCCAATAATGAAACTTGCACTAAATTTGGCTGTAAGCACAAAGTAATAAACACAGCCATGATAGAGTGATATTTAATGGACAGCAAACAGCTGCACACATGCATGGCAATGATACACAGATAAGCACCGTAACCTACATTGCCGTCTATCATAAAACTCGGCGTTCGTGTTTTATACGCGCCCGCTTTCTGAATTTTATGCTTTGATAAAGTTGTAATTCCCCATCGCTCACCGCGGACCTGCGTGTGTGGTAGGAGGTATTTACCTTGCCAAAATACGAGCCACCCAAGAGAGACTAAAACCCACCATAGCAGTGTGTGCCTGGCCGGTGTGTTCGGGTTTCCACGTTAAGTTGGCTATAAAGAACACGGAGCTAGCCAATAAAGACATGATTAGGTCAATATCAAGAAAGGGTAGATAATCTTTACATTCTTGAGATCCTTTAAACTGTTATATAGGCATTTTATTTTATATATCTGTTTTATTTCTGTGATCAGGTAGAGCGCCCCAATTATGTGATCATGGTCGCTAACTGACGGTTAGAAATAACATGTTTGTAAAAGTATATTTGTTTGTGTTGATGATTATGTCGTTGTTTGTGTTGATAATCATGTTGTTGTTTGTGTTGATGATTATGTCGTTGTTTCTCGTGATGATTATGTTGTTGTTTGTGTTGATGATTATGTCGTTGTTTCTCGTGATGATTATGTTGTTGTTTGTGTTGATGATTATGTCGTTGTTTCTCGTGATAATTATGTTGTTGTTTGTGTTGATAATCATGTTGTTGTTTGTGTTGATGATTATGTCGTTGTTTCTCGTGATGATTATGTTGTTGTTTGTGTTGATGATTATGTTGTTGTTTGTGTTGATGATTATGTCTTTCTTTCTCGTGGTGATTATGTCGTTGTTTGTGTTGATGATTATGTTGTTGTTTGTGTTGATGATTATGTCGTTGTTTGTGTTGATGATTATGTTGTTGTTTGTGTTGATGATTATGTTGTTGTTTGTGTGATGATTATGTCGTTGTTGTGTTAATGATTATGTCGTTTGTGTTGATGATTACGTCGTTGTTTGTTTTGATGATTATGTTGTTGTTGTTTGTGTTGATGATTATGTCGTTGTTTGTGTTGATGATTATGTCGTTGTTTCTCGTGATAATTATGTCGTTGTTTGTGTTAATGATTATGTTGTTGTTTGTGTTGATGATTATGTCGTTGTTTCTCGTGATGATTATGTCGTTGTTTGTGTTAATGATTATGTCGTTGTTTGTGTTAATGATTATTTCGTTGTTTGTGTTGATGATTATGTAGTTGTTTGTGTTGATGATTATGTTGTTGTTTGTGTTGATGATTATGTCGTTGTTTCTGTTGATGATTGTGTCTTTGTTTGTGTTGATGATTATGTCGTTGTTTGTGTTGATGATTATGTTGTTGTTTGTGTTGATGATTATGTCGTTGTTTCTGTTAATGATTGTGTCTTTGTTTGTGTTGATGATTATGTCGTTGTTTGTGTTGATGATTATGTTGTTGTTTGTGTTGATGATTATGTCGTTGTTTCTCGTGATGATTATGTCGTTGTTTGTGTTGATGATTATGTCGTTGTTTGTGTTGAAGATTATGTCGTTGTTTGTGTTGATGATTATGTCGTTGTTTCTCGTGATGATTATGTCGTTGTGTGGGATTCTCTGTGGCGAAGTGGTCAAGCCGTTTGACTCGTGCTCCGAAGGTTGTGGGTTCGATTCCGGGCCAAACCCTTCGGTTTACGAGTTAAATGTTTCGGAGACTCCTGTGGGTCGTCGCTAAAAGCTACGGAGTTCGTGCTTTGTGTGACGCATTCCGAGCTGCTGAAAGAGACTGAGCCATATGGGATAAAACCCGGTGCGATGAAGTCGACCTTGTCGACTTTAAAGCGACTTTTTTAAAGCGATTATGTTGTTGTTTGTGTTGATAATTATGTCATTGTTTGTGTTGATGATTATGTTGTTGTTTGTGTTGATGATTATGTCGTTGTTTGTGTTGATGATTATGTTGTTGTTTGTGTTGATGATTATGTTGTTGTTTGTGTTGATGATTATGTTGTTGTTTGTGTTGATGATTATATTGATGTTTGTGTTGATGATTATGTTGTTGTTTGTGTTGATGATTATGTCGTTGTTTGTGTTGATGATTATGTTGTTGTTTGTGTTGATGATTATGTTGTTGTTTGTGTTGATGATTATGTTGTTGTTTGTGTTGATGATTATGTTGTTGTTTCTGTTGATGATTGTGTCTTTGTTTGTGTTGATGATTATGTCGTTGTTTCTGTTTATGATTATGTCGTTGTTTCTGTTGATGATTGTGTCTTTGATTGTGTTGATGATTATGTCGTTGTTTGTGTTGATGATTATGTTGTTGTTTGTGTTGATGATTATGTCGTTGTTTGTGTTGATGATTATGTCGTTGTTTCTCGTGATGATTATGTTGTTGTTTGTGTTGATGATTATGTCGTTGTTTGTGTTGATGATTATGTTGCAGACTGCAGCTATCTACATCAACAATTTATGATGAGCAAGACATGTAGCCTAGAGACAGCTTCAGACAGCAGCTATCTACATCAACAGTTTATGATGAGCAAGATATGTAGCCTACAGACAGCTTCAGACTGCAGCTATCTACATCAACAGTTTATGATGAGCAAGATATGTAGCCTACAGACAGCTTCAGACAGCAGCTATCTACATCAACAGTTTATGATGAGCAAGATATGTAGCCTACAGACAGCTTCAGACTGCAGCTATCTACATCAACAGTTTATGATGATCAAGATATGTAGCCTACAGACAGCTTCAGACTGCAGCTATCTACATCAACAGTTTATGATGATCAAGATATGTAGCCTAGAGACAGCTTCAGACAGCAGCTATCTACATCAACAGTTTATGATGATCAAGATATGTAGCCTAGAGACAGCTTCAGACAGCAGCTATCTACATCAACAGTTTATGATGATCAAGATATGTAGCCTAGAGACAGCTTCAGACTGCAGCTATCTACATCAACAGTTTATGATGATCAAGATATGTAGCCAAGAGACAGCTTCAGACTGCAGCTATCTACATCAACAGTTTATGATGATCAAGATATGTAGCCAAGAGACAGCTTCAGACTGCAGCTATCTACATCAACAGTTTATGATGATCAAGATATGTAGCCTAGAGACAGCTTCAGACTGCAGCTATCTACATCAACAGTTTATGATGAGCAAGATATGTAGCCTACAGACAGCTTCAGACTGCAGCTATCTACATCAACAGTTTATGATGATCAAGATATGTAGCCTACAGACAGCTTCAGACTGCAGCTATCTACATCAACAGTTTATGATGATCAAGATATGTAGCCTACAGACAGCTTCAGACTGCAGCTATCTACATCAACAGTTTATGATGATCAAGATATGTAGCCTACAGACAGCTTCAGACTGCAGCTATCTACATCAACAGTTTATGATGATCAAGATATGTAGCCTAGAGACAGCTTCAGACTGCAGCTATCTGCATCAACAGTTTATGATGATCAAGATATGTAGCCTAGAGACAGCTTCAGACTGCAGCTATCTACATCAACAGTTTATGATGATCAAGATATGTAGCCTACAGACAGCTTCAGACTGCAGCTATCTACATCAACAGTTTATGATGATCAAGATATGTAGCCTACAGACAGCTTCAGACTGCAGCTATCTACATCAACAGTTTATGATGATCAAGATATGTAGCCTAGAGACAGCTTCAGACAGCAGCTATCTACATCAACAGTTTATGATGATCAAGATATGTAGCCTAGAGACAGCTTCAGACAGCAGCTATCTACATCAACAGTTTATGATGATCAAGATATGTAGCCTAGAGACAGCTTCAGACTGCAGCTATCTACATCAACAGTTTATGATGATCAAGATATGTAGCCAAGAGACAGCTTCAGACTGCAGCTATCTACATCAACAGTTTATGATGATCAAGATATGTAGCCAAGAGACAGCTTCAGACTGCAGCTATCTACATCAACAGTTTATGATGATCAAGATATGTAGCCTACAGACAGCTTCAGACTGCAGCTATCTACATCAACAGTTTATGATGAGCAAGATATGTAGCCTACAGACAGCTTCAGACTGCAGCTATCTACATCAACAGTTTATGATGATCAAGATATGTAGCCTACAGACAGCTTCAGACTGCAGCTATCTACATCAACAGTTTATGATGATCAAGATATGTAGCCTACAGACAGCTTCAGACTGCAGCTATCTACATCAACAGTTTATGATGATCAAGATATGTAGCCTACAGACAGCTTCAGACTGCAGCTATCTACATCAACAGTTTATGATGATCAAGATATGTAGCCTACAGACAGCTTCAGACTGCAGCTATCTACATCAACAGTTTATGATGATCAAGATATGTAGCCTACAGACAGCTTCAGACTGCAGCTATCTACATCAACAGTTTATGATGATCAAGATATGTAGCCTAGAGACAGCTTCAGACTGCAGCTATCTACATCAACAGTTTATGATGATCAAGATATGTAGCCTAGAGACAGCTTCAGACTGCAGCTATCTACATCAACAGTTTATGATGATCAAGATATGTAGCCTAGAGACAGCTTCAGACTGCAGCTATCTACATCAACAGTTTATGATGATCAAGATATGTAGCCTAGAGACAGCTTCAGACTGCAGCTATCTACATCAACAGTTTATGATGATCAAGATATGTAGCCTAGAGACAGCTTCAGACTGCAGCTATCTACATCAACAGTTTATGATGATCAAGATATGTAGCCAAGAGACAGCTTCAGACTGCAGCTATCTACATCAACAGTTTATGATGATCAAGATATGTAGCCTACAGACAGCTTCAGACTGCAGCTATCTACATCAACAGTTTATGATGAGCAAGATATGTAGCCTACAGACAGCTTCAGACTGCAGCTATCTACATCAACAGTTTATGATGAGCAAGATATGTAGCCTACAGACAGCTTCAGACTGCAGCTATCTACATCAACAGTTTATGATGATCAAGATATGTAGCCTACAGACAGCTTCAGACTGCAGCTATCTACATCAACAGTTTATGATGATCAAGATATGTAGCCTACAGACAGCTTCAGACTGCAGCTATCTACATCAACAGTTTATGATGATCAAGATATGTAGCCTACAGACAGCTTCAGACTGCAGCTATCTACATCAACAGTTTATGATGATCAAGATATGTAGCCTACAGACAGCTTCAGACTGCAGCTATCTACATCAACAGTTTATGATGATCAAGATATGTAGCCTAGAGACAGCTTCAGACTGCAGCTATCTACATCAACAGTTTATGATGATCAAGATATGTAGCCTAGAGACAGCTTCAGACTGCAGCTATCTACATCAACAGTTTATGATGATCAAGATATGTAGCCTAGAGACAGCTTCAGACTGCAGCTATCTACATCAACAGTTTATGATGATCAAGATATGTAGCCTACAGACAGCTTCAGACTGCAGCTATCTACATCAACAGTTTATGATGATCAAGATATGTAGCCTAGAGACAGCTTCAGACTGCAGCTATCTACATCAACAGTTTATGATGATCAAGATATGTAGCCTAGAGACAGCTTCAGACTGCAGCTATCTACATCAACAGTTTATGATGATCAAGATATGTAGCCTAGAGACAGCTTCAGACTGCAGCTATCTACATCAACAGTTTATGATGATCAAGATATGTAGCCTACAGACAGCTTCAGACTGCAGCTATCTACATCAACAGTTTATGATGATCAAGATATGTAGCCTACAGACAGCTTCAGACTGCAGCTATCTACATCAACAGTTTATGATGATCAAGATATGTAGCCTAGAGACAGCTTCAGACTGCAGCTATCTACATCAACAGTTTATGATGATCAAGATATGTAGCCTAGAGACAGCTTCAGACTGCAGCTATCTACATCAACAGTTTATGATGATCAAGATATGTAGCCTACAGACAGCTTCAGACTGCAGCTATCTACATCAACAGTTTATGATGATCAAGATATGTAGCCTAGAGACAGCTTCAGACAGCAGCTATCTACATCAACAGTTTATGATGATCAAGATATGTAGCCTACAGACAGCTTCAGACTGCAGCTATCTACATCAACAGTTTATGATGATCAAGATATGTAGCCTAGAGACAGCTTCAGACTGCAGCTATCTACATCAACAGTTTATGATGATCAAGATATGTAGCCTACAGACAGCTTCAGACAGCAGCTATCTACATCAACAGTTTATGATGATCAAGATATGTAGCCTACAGACAGCTTCAGACTGCAGCTATCTACATCAACAGTTTATGATGATCAAGATATGTAGCCTAGAGACAGCTTCAGACTGCAGCTATCTACATCAACAGTTTATGATGATCAAGATATGTAGCCTAGAGACAGCTTCAGACTGCAGCTATCTACATCAACAGTTTATGATGATCAAGATATGTAGCCTACAGACAGCTTCAGACTGCAGCTATCTACATCAACAGTTTATGATGATCAAGATATGTAGCCTAGAGACAGCTTCAGACTGCAGCTATCTACATCAACAGTTTATGATGATCAAGATATGTAGCCTACAGACAGCTTCAGACTGCAGCTATCTACATCAACAGTTTATGATGATCAAGATATGTAGCCTAGAGACAGCTTCAGACTGCAGCTATCTACATCAACAGTTTATGATGATCAAGATATGTAGCCTAGAGACAGCTTCAGACTGCAGCTATCTACATCAACAGTTTATGATGATCAAGATATGTAGCCTAGAGACAGCTTCAGACAGCAGCTATCTACATCAACAGTTTATGATGATCAAGATATGTAGCCTACAGACAGCTTCAGACTGCAGCTATCTACATCAACAGTTTATGATGATCAAGATATGTAGCCTAGAGACAGCTTCAGACTGCAGCTATCTACATCAACAGTTTATGATGATCAAGATATGTAGCCTACAGACAGCTTCAGACAGCAGCTATCTACATCAACAGTTTATGATGATCAAGATATGTAGCCTACAGACAGCTTCAGACTGCAGCTATCTACATCAACAGTTTATGATGATCAAGATATGTAGCCTAGAGACAGCTTCAGACTGCAGCTATCTACATCAACAGTTTATGATGATCAAGATATGTAGCCTAGAGACAGCTTCAGACTGCAGCTATCTACATCAACAGTTTATGATGATCAAGATATGTAGCCTACAGACAGCTTCAGACTGCAGCTATCTACATCAACAGTTTATGATGATCAAGATATGTAGCCTAGAGACAGCTTCAGACTGCAGCTATCTACATCAACAGTTTATGATGATCAAGATATGTAGCCTACAGACAGCTTCAGACTGCAGCTATCTACATCAACAGTTTATGATGATCAAGATATGTAGCCTAGAGACAGCTTCAGACTGTCACAGCTTGGAATACACGATGTCCTCTGATGGATACAATACCCAGGCAACCAATTAAAGCAGAAACATACACTTTTATTGAATTCACCCACAATAAAATTTCCAGGTTTATGATATAATTAATTACCCGTATCCAGTTGTGGATTACGTGGCATTCTGATATGGTGGAGAATGTCATCAGCTTAGTTATCAGATATTTTCAAATGAAACATAATTGCAGCCGCTATTTAATTGCAATTGTTCTCAAAATGTACAGTCGTTGCCATGCTTATTATTCAAAACAATGTTTTCCTGTAGCGAATTTGAGTAACTAAGACACAAACAGTAGATTGCACAATTTCATGGTTGGAACATCTCGCTGCATCTAGTCATGTGCTTACTGTAGAACTCATCAAATGTAAACTAAGCAGTGGGATAGATCCTTACAATTTCTATTAAGGCAAAACATAAAACATGTCCTGAAGCGGGAACCTCTGGTGGGTCTGTGCTGAGATAGGGCATTCCTATTTTGTAGAATTCACGAGAGGAAGAGGTGGTCAGTCTTTCCTCACTTAGCGAGACAACGAGCTGAGGAGTCCAACCCTCTTTCGACCGTGCTTCTGTCATTCTGAGCGCAGCTTCTTATCATCTAAGCTAACGCCCCCTGTATGCTTAGTGTTAGCTCATTCGATACATCTTAGAAGGTTCCGGAGGGCGCTCAAATTATGTAGTTATTTTCTTTGTATTAAAGATTGCAGAAGCCATCATGATTAAACTGCATAGACCAGTTTTGTGCAAACAGAAAGACATGATAGACATCTTAGAATTACTGTAGTAGACAATTCGAATTATTGTGCGAATATGTGTATATTTCAGCTTGAGGGATTTATCTAATCACTTTAGTTTATGTTGTGTGATTTCTGCAGTATGTACTTGACGGGATGCTAGGCAATAAATAAATAAATAATAAATGCCAGGCAATAAATTTTGCAATCTATTGTTTGTGGTTTCGTTATTGACATTGTATTTCTTGTCTAGTATCCATTTGTATTGTTTCTTTTTCTTGTGTGTATGTTTTATATAGACCTTAGTGGTCGTATCGTCGAAGGAACGGCCTTGTAGCCCATGATGTTACTTAGCTATCATACACATGCACACATACACTAACAATACAGTCTATGATGTTTCTGAGATGTTACACACACATACACACACATGTACATACCTAGACGCACACTTACACACACATACACACATACACACACATACACATACATGCACACAGACAACAACATTTTAGTGTATGACGTTTCTGAGATGTTACATACATGCACACATACACCAACAATCTAGTGTTTGATGTCTCTGAGATGCTGCATACACGCACACAGACACCAATAATTTAGTCTATGATGTTTCTGAGATGTTACATATATACATACAGACACCAACAAGTTAGTGTATGATGTTTCTGAGATTTTATATACATGTATACAGACACCAACAAAGTATTGTATGATGTTTCTGAGATGTTACATATATACATACAGACACCAACAAGTTAGTGTATGATGTTTCTGAGATTTTATATACATGTATACAGACACCAACAAAGTATTGTATGATGTTTCTGAGATGTTACATATATACATACAGACACCAACAAGTTAGTGTATGATGTTTCTGAGATTTTATATACATGTATACAGACACCAACAAAGTATTGTATGATGTTTCTGAGATGTTACATACATGCACACAGACACCAAAACTTTAGTGTATGCTATTTCTGAAATATTACATACATGCACACAGACACCAAGTATACAGAAATCACCAAATTCTTACTTAATGCTACTCATCCAATGTTTGCCTGCTACTTCCAGACACTTCTGTCCCACTTATGGCACGTCAACTCTAGGCAGTGATACAGTGACGTCTTTCCTAGTATCTAGCCCGTTTATATTCTGGAAAATTCTCAGATCTGAGAGAGAAAACCATGAGAACTTTTCAATTAGACAGCAGTGGGAACGATTAGTAGTGTGACTCTTCGCTGACTGTTAAACGAGGGAACGACGGGACAGAGTGTGTATGGGAATGTCATGAGTGCAGTAATGTGGGTTCTTAGCTCACCTCAACTCTAACTGGTATGACAGACACAGCTTTCCCGGCTCTCGTTATTTATAAGTGCATGTATTGATTTATGCCCTTGCCATTGCACAAAACTGTCTGTTATCGTATTATGTCCACCGTTTTGTTATTTGTTTGTTTGTTTTTGTTGTGTTTTTTTGGGGGGGGGGGGGGAGGGGGAAGGAGGGGGGGGGGCAGTATTTCTTTATTTCTGCTTTCACTACAGTATGTTACACAGTCTTATTTGCCGTTAATTGTGTTGCTGCTACAGTATCTCCAACAGTTATTTTTGGCGTTAATTCTGATGCGTCTATGTTATCTGCCTGCGCACTTGTTGTCGTTAATTCTGCTGCTAATAAGACATCTTCCTTTCTTCGTTTTGCTGTCAGTTCTGCTACTATTAAACTTTCTTTAATTTATCTTTTAACGTTATGTTCATGTACTGATTTATGTACTTGTCCAAAGGGAACAATTCTGAGATTACATGATATGACAATCGAGAGAATACATTTTATGACAATCATACATTTTCATGATGAGGCAACCCTGAAATTAAATGATATGACAATCCTGAGATTACATGATACGACAATTATATAATAATGACTAATTAACAGTTTTGAGTCTAGAGAACTGTTATAATTTCGTCACACGGCACATGACTTTGGTTAGAAAGAAAATTAATGAAGGTGACATTGGTTAGAAAGAAAATTAATGAAGCGTGGCATTAGTTATAAAGCGAAGTAATGAAACGTGACATTAGTTGGAAAGAGAAGTAATGAGACGTAATATTGTCTAGAAAGAGACGTAATGAAATGTAGTATTGATTAGAATGAGAAGTAATGAAACGTAGTATTGGTTAGAAAGAAGAGTAATGAAAAGTAATATTGGTTAGAAAGAGAAGTAATAAAACGTGCCATTGATTAGAAACAGAAGTAATGAAACGTGACATTAACTGGACAGAGACGTAATGAAACGTGGTATTGATTAGAAAGAGAAGTAATAAAACGTGGTATTGGTTAGAAAGAGAAGTAATGAAACGTAACATTAATTGGAAAGAGAAGTAATGAAACGTAGTATTTGTTACAAAGATTGATTGATTGATTGATTTAGGAATCAACATCACAGCATTCGGGGCATTCCCATAAGCGCTTACAAAGAAAAGTTATGAAACGGGACAATGGCTAGAAAGATAAGTAATTTCGCGTGGCATTAGTTTGAAAGATAAGTAATGCAACGTGGCATTGGTTGGGAAACGAAGTAGTTAAACGTGGCATTGGTTAGAAGGCCAAGTAATGAAACGTGGCATTATTTTGAAAGAGAAGTAATGAAAAGTAGATTAGTTAGAAAGAGAAGTAATGAAACGTGACATTGGCTAGAAAGATGAGTAAGGAAACGTGGCATTGGTTAGAAAGATAAGTAATAAACGTGGCATTGGTTAGAAAGATAAGTAAAGACGCGTTGCATTGGTTAGAAAGATATTTAATGAAACGTGGCATCGGTTGGAAAGCGAAGTAAAGAAACGTGGCATTAGTCGGAAAGAGAAGTAATGAAACGTAGTATTGGTTAGAAAGAGAAGTAATTAAACGGGGAGTAATGGAAGGCATGGCTCCTCTAAGAATAGAAAGTGGCCGACCAACGCGGCATTCACGTGTAGTGATTGTCGCGGACTCACACAAGGGTGAAGAGAGGCATGGTCTGGGAAGAGTCCAATGCTTTAATTTAATACAAAATCAATGGCGTAGAGCATTCGTTGGATCTTTCCCCAGGATATGCTGGTGCGTTGGGAAAAGAGTAGTCGTTCAGACTGGATGGGTCAGCATTGTTGGGTGGGGTATTGGCGCGAGCGAAGAGGCGTTGCCAAGGATGGGATCATGCGAATAGCGTGGAAGAAGAGATAAATTGTCGTAGCCTAAAGAGAATTCTTTTTGACTAGAGCAGAAGTTTTCATCCGGTGGGGAATTCCCGCCCAATTCCCCCCCCCCCTTTTCTGGATTAATGTTTCCAAGGGGGAGGGATAATTAAGATCGCAGATAAGCAGATTCACACTGGCTTCAGGACCACACAAAACCCGATCGTCCCCCTCTCTTGAATTTTGTGTGAGCGTGTGGATATATATATATATGTGCGTGAGACTTAAAGAGGGGATGACATGTTGGAAAGCTTGGGGGGGGGGGGGGGGGAGGAATGACATTCTGAACATATGGTGGAAGGGTACATGAGCCAAACAAGATTGAGAACCACTGGACTAAAGGGTTTGGCCGACACTCAGTACTTAGAGGAAACACGTGACGAGCACTTATTCAGATTGTAACTGGTACCACTAGTATTGGAACACTTCGTTGGCTGTTGAAGATGGACATGGAGATGGGTCCCGCATGGGAATAAACAGGGTCCTGCGATGTTGGTTCTTGGCTCTGCTGCACTCAACACACAAGCCAAGGTGGGCACAGGTCAGTAAAGACACCCGAGCCAGGAAAACTAGCAAACGATGAAGAGTCTGTTCGGCAGAATTTACTGGCATCTTGCCGTTTTGACGGACGACAGTTAATTATGCTTTTAAAAAATGCGTAATAACTACAACCCATGGCGGGGACCAGGGGTGGAATTATACTGGGATAAGTTGTAGAGACCATATGTTGGCCACGCAGCATGATCCCTCTCTCTGTCTGCCTTCTCTATTCCAGTGGAAAGGTAATACCAATACATCTGGAATACTACAGGATTTGCAAAGCAATGCCCTAGCTGTGCGACTGTCTGAACTACGATTCTAGACCAGTTGCCAATCCATGCTAGGGCCTGGTCTACCTTGCCATGACATGTAGTCTTTAGGCTGCAATTCCTCGCTCTAGGATAAGGCTTGAACCCTCCCAGGTATGTTCCTTCGCCCTACGTGTTGGCACATTTTGTTGTGTTGGGTTTGGTAATCGCTGTCCAACATTCGGCGCTAACAGAAAGCAGGTAGTACCACGTTCTGTTATACGGTAACTCAGTCATATGTCATTCAGTTCGGGAGTCCCCTTGGTCAAGTGGTCAAGCCGTCTGCCTCACGTTTCCAAGGTTGTAGGTTCGATTTTGTGCTACATCTTTCGGTTCACGAGTGCATCTTTTTCATAGACTCATGGGGGTCTTCGCTGGAGCTACGGAGTTCGTTCTTTGTGCGACTCTTTCGGAAGGCCGAACTGCGGAAAGAGACCGAGCCATATGGGATAAAACCCGGTGGAATGAAGTCGATCCTCTCGACTTTTAAGACATGTTAAAAGATCTTATTTCACACGTCGGGCAATAAGGTTAAATAAGAGAGGGCCCGCTTCATTGCACGCGGTGCTATCCCATTCGGTTCCGATTTCATTCCTCATGGCGTCTTGCTGAATGCTTCCCACGAACTGCGGAGCTCCAGAGACCACGCCAGGCCCTCCGGAAAAACTTCACCAGTGAATATTACATTCTTATGTCCAGTTCTTATTGACGGAGTTCGAAAACGAACTCACGACCATCGTGAGCAATTAATGCGGCTTGATCTCCTGGCCACGGAGACCCCTGGTAATGAGAGTGACGTTCTGCAAAGGATTAATACATGATGATAGTGATTACTGGTTTGTATTGTTCTTCTGTGACTCTGTTTTATGTGGCTTCAGTTGATATTATCACTCCGTTCATTGAACATTACGTTCCCCTTGTATTTATATCAACTATTAGTTGGCGTTGTGTCATGTCTCGTCCGTGTGTTGCCGGGGCTCATACGAGGGAGCAAAGAATAATAACACTGTTGCCTACCATGCACGTCGTAAGAGGCCACTAAGGAGGCTATGGTTCCGCCGCCCTGCTACTGAGTGAGTGAGTGGCGCGACACTGTGAGCTGTGAATTTCGCATGGAATGCTTTTACATCTGTTCGCAGTTTGTAGCGTGAATTGCATGTTCGGAACGATGGTGGCTGCTGTTGCTGGATTGACTGGTTTGCCTTTTTGGTTCACGAGTGTATTTCTCAGGAGACTCCTGGGAGTCGTCCCTGGAACTACGGAGTTCGTGCTTTGTGCAGCGCTTTCGGCGGGTCGTCATGCGGAAAGAGACCGAGCCATATGGGATAAAACCCGGGTCAATTAAGTTTTTCTGGTTTTCATCGACAATGAACTGTATTTCTCGTGGAGGACTTTTGTGTTGGCATTCTGGCGGTGGCATTATGCACAGTGTACCTGTGCAGGCTGTTGGCTTGCCGATACTCCTGTCTATTCCATTGTTTACATAGGGCAGTGAGGAGCATTGTGTGTGATATTCACTGGCACAGGAACGGAGTATAATGGAGACGACCCGTTGCTGTGAAGTTGGAACCGCGACTAACTAACTAACTAACTGTGTCATGTCTGCCCAAGGAATATTGTATGTCGAAGTGTTGCGTGAGTTTATGTTCCACCAAGGTCTGGCGTTGGATAGAACACAGACACACGCTGAGAAAACTTGAGGACTCTTGTCTGAAATTCACAATTCATTTAAAAAAAAAAACCTAAAAAAAAACCGCGACACCTAAAAACATAGAGAAGAGAATTACAGACTAAGATGAATAATATAGGGTGGACATGAAGGCAGTTGCAGGAGATAGCAAACGATAGGACAGCTTGGCGGGAATTGATCGAGGGCCTATGCTCCGATTGGGGAGGGGGAGGGGGATAAAGTGCAGAAGATGAAGTGGATCAATTGTGACTGGTGTTGGACTGTCATCTAATCAATGGGCAGAGATTCGTGTCAGAAGTCCTGACAGATCGTTACAATGTTGTCATTGCATTTACTCAACCGGCCTTGTTATTTTCTACACACAGGTGTATCCTCGTTGTCGTGGATGTTATATGATTCAACGTGTTCACAGACAGACAGACAGACAGACAGACAGACAGACAGACAGACAGACAGACAGACATATAGCTCGACTGACGTGGGGATGGAACTAGAGATGTATGAATAATGTATGACGAAAATAACATCACAGGACTAGCTATCGCGTTTATTTCAGAAAGAAAGCGCGTGTTTCAGTTTTGTCAACAGCTATTGGTCATAACATTGTACATCTACATCCGTAGTGTGCTCTAGACAACAACAGACATAACATTTCTTAGACTATCGTAGATCTACATCTGGTAATGTGCGCTAGCCTTAATTGGACATAACATTTCTGCTTCTTCTCTACCTCTACAGTATTTCCTCTAGCCTCTCTTTGCCTTCCCTCCTGGTTTCCATGACCCTCTCATATTACGCATCACTCCATCATGATAATGTTGTGCTTGTTCTGTAACTCCGTGTCTGTTGCCAGTGGCGACGCAATGGACAAACTAAAGGCATCCCATTGGCTTCTCCAGGCCAAAAAATCTCTATCGAAACAGTTTTACGACAGCCATAATCTGTGCCGGCTCAGAAAACGTCCCGTTTACGACGTCTCCCCTGCTTTTAGGGCCCACACTTGGAAGGAATTTACAGGAGGAAATTGAATTTTATTGTTTGATTTAATTCCCATCGTATCGTCCCACCTTCGCTTGTTGTCCCTGGAACAAACCCCTTTTATTGAGTGTTGCAGTTCATAAGTATTTGTCCAAAATGAGGTTCACCTCTTGTCGCAGTCCGAATTCAAAGGAAATACTAAAACATGAAGCAGCTAGAAAAGTGAAAGTGCCGTCGCAAAAGCGGGAAGGCATCTAAGCAAGTGCGTCCCCGCCAAGACAATAAGTAGGAATAAAATGCACATCGGGGGAATCTTAAAACACGGGAAAAGGGCGGATTTAAAACACAGAACAGGTTAAAGTGGAAATGGGTGCACCAAACAAAAGACAGACTTTAATGCATTGCCATTGTCAGAAACAACTTTGCGATAATATAAAGTTTAATATAAGTGATGAAGGTAAACGAAATAAAGAGACGTTAAACAAAAACAAAAAAACTGGAATTTGAAGCTCTTAATAGATTTTTATGTTGTTTTCATTTTTGGGGTAAGTTATGAGGGGATTTCAAACCTTTTGGAAAATTAGTGGCAACTGGCAAACTTTATGGGGAAGGAGCAATGAGAAGGAAAATAGATAAATACCTGGATGTTTCGGTCACATGGCATACGCGGGATAAAAACACAACGGAAGTTCTGGTCATCGTGTGCGCCGTATAGAAATCTGGTCAACGTGTAAGCCATATAGACATCGTCATCGTGTGAGCCATATAGAACTCTGGTCATCGTGTGAGCCATATAGAACCCTGGTCATCGTGTGAGCCATATAGAACCCTGGTCATCGTGTAAGTCATATAGAACTCTGGTCATCGTGTAAGCGTTATGGAACTCTGATCATCGTGTAACCCGTATAGAACTCTGGTCATCGTGTGAGCCATATAGAACTCTGGTCATCGTGTAAGCCATATAGAACTCTGGTCATCGTGTAAGCCATATAGAACTCTGGTCGTCGTGTAAGCCATATAGAACTCTGGTCATCGTGTAAGCCATATAGAACTCTGGTCATCGTGTGAGCCATATAGAATCCTGGTCATCGTGTCAGCCGTATAGAACTCTTGTCATCATCTAACCTGTATAGATCTCTGGTCATCATCTAACCCGTATAGAACTCTGGTCACTGAGTGAGTCGTATAGAACTCTGATCATCGTGTGAGCTGTATATAAATCTGGTCATCGTCTTACCCGTATAGAACTCTGGTCATCGTGTGAGCCGTATAGAACTCTGGTCATCGTGTGAGCCGTATAGAACTCTGGTCATTGTGTGAGCTGTCTAGAAATATGGTCATCTTATATAAAGTGTAATCATGGTATCAGCATCTCGTATAACGTGTATTTATGGTATCACTATTTCCACGAAACGTGTAATTACGGTATCACCATCTCACGTAACGTATAATTATGGTATCACCATCTCGCACCATCACGTGTAATTCTGGTATCACCATCACCAACAAAGTTCTGATTCCACAGTGAAACTATTTCACTTGTCTCTTTTTTTTTCCATTTATTTCATGACCTCTTTTTTCATTCTCAGCCTCTCCATAACCTCTGCATTTGATGGTATTTGTTTCCGTGAAACACGACATTTTATTCTGTATATCCGCATGTCTAGTGCAAAAGATCAATTGTTTGTTCATTGACCAGATTTCTGTGACATACATATATGCGCGCACACACACACGCAGCTATCTTTAATGCGTTGTTTATCTCATCTCGCTAGAAATTAATATTTTGTTTGACATTGGTGTGAATACTTTTGAAAATTGCCGATTCTCTGTTTGATTTCTTATTCACTTCTGCCATTATCTGCTATTGCATGTCCAAGTTCTTGTATGTCCCTGTTTAATGTGATGTTCATCATTGTTCACTCTTTCCAATTGCTACTTATCTTAGTTATATCGTTTTTGCAATATTAATATCTAATCCACGTTCTGCACTGCAGATTTTACTTGCTTCACAAACGCCTTGTAACACAAGCTCTCTGCCCGCTAATAGCATTGTATCAGCAGTAAAACATTTTTACAATTATTCTTAAGTTTGTAACATTAAAGATTGTCTATTATTCTTTCACTGATAGCATATCTAAAATTGTCTATTATTCTTCCGTTGATCCATTCATCCATCTATCATGTGCCATGCCGACCAACATATGCAGAACAGAGAAAGATATTTTGGCCCACACCTGTTTTATTTGAGGACAAGCTCTATGGAGATATCAACAAGCTCAAGTTGACCGCAGCTTACTTTAACTACATACAGGTTGACATTTAAAGGTGCATGAAGAAGAATTCAGACTGCCACACTTCATACCACAGGTATGTCGGTTACAAAAGCGACCCAGAGGCATGAAATGGAATATTGCTTGGATAGCAAATCCATTATGTGGAAAGTCCAAATCGAAAGCTCGCTGTGTGGGTTTCATAAAAGGTGGAAAAGTGTCCTAGTGGCACGAAATGGAATATTGCTTGGATAGCAAATCCATTACGTGGAAAGTCCGAATCAAAAGCCCATTGTGTGGGCTTCATAAAAGGTGGAAAAGTGTCCTAGTTGCATGAAATGGAATATTGCTTGGATAGCAAATCCATTACGTGGAAAGTCCGAATCAAAAGCCCACTGTGTGGGCTTCATAAAAGGTGGAAAAGTGTCCTAGTTGCACGAAATGGAATATTGCTTGGATAGCAAATCCATTACACGGAAAGTCCGAATCGAAAGCTCACTGTGTGGATGTCATCTGCAGACTGCATACTTCTGTTTTCCGGAGGAACAGCCTATGGTGAACGGAAGGCCCAATATACGGAAGTGAGGCTAAGCAGCCATGTGCAGGACGTGACAATTCCTTGGGTGAGCCCAGTACCAGAGCGCTATGTATCGGCTCTGCAAGTATGGAAGCCTCCTTGGATGGCGGGGAATGCCCATGGTCTGCCCCTGCCTTCCCTTGAGGGCTGACCAGGATCTTTGGCTGTTCTATATGGGCCAGCTGGGATGGGGGATAACACCACAACAGTGAGAGTCAAACGTCCTAAGAAACCCCCGGGAAGATTAACCCGGTCAACAAATGCCCGCAGAAGTCGGATTTATCGGCCTAACGGCGCAAGAACGCAGCTCTGCTGTAAACAAGCACAACGCAATCACATCCGAAAAAAAAAAAAAAAACTCCGGATGAACGCAGAAGAAGAAGATATCCTAATTATAAACTAACAACTACACTTCTGAATCTGAACCCTCATTAGATGAAATTGCATGGGCAATAAAGAACCTGAAGAATGGTAAATCACCTGGATGTGATGAGATACCAGCTGAACTAACTAACGTGGGAGGAGAAGCAAGAGTACAAATATATCACGCATTAGGTAAACCAATATGAAAATATGGTATATGGCCAAAAGATTGGAAGAGAACTATCTTCATTTCAATATCGAAAAAGGGAAACCTGAAATAATGCACCAACTATAGAATTGTTGCCTTTATCAGTCATGCAAGTAAACTTCTACTAAAAATCATAATGGGAAGACTTCGTAAGAAAATGGAAGAAGAAATTAACGTGGTTCAAGCTTGATTTAGACAAGGAAGGGGAACAAGAGATCACATTCTCAACATGCGTTTAATAATAAGAGAAGTGCAGAGAATTTAATGTAAACCTATTATCATGTTCTGTTGACATTTGACTGTGTAAAACATCAGGAACTTGGGAAATCATGAGGCATATGGGCTTTCCATCACATGTAATACAACTCATAAAAATGCTCTATCTAGACCAACAAGCAGCGTTTAGAATTAATGGTGAGACATCAGATTGGTTTAAAATCAAGCAAAGAATCCGCCAGGACTGTGTGCTGTCCTCCAATTTCTTTAACCTATATGCCGAAAATATAATGAGAAATGTCAGTGATGATATTAACAAGGAGCAATATGATACCCTAAGAACGGTGGTCATGACATACCAGAGATTCGGTATCTTGATGATACAGTATTGCTATCCACAACACAGAATGGTATAGACAACCTAAAAGCGTCAAACCCAATTAAATAGTGAAAATCACAACTTATATTTTAACATAGCAAAAACAAAGAGAATGCATACAGATAAAACTACTATGGAGAAAGAAATATACGTTAATAAGGCGAAATTAGAGGTGTGGAAAATTTTCAATATCTTGAAAATTATGAATATATATCAATTGCTCTTCAAAGACTAAAACAACTGAATAAATTATGGAGTGGGACAGATAGAACTACAACAATTAAATTTTAAAGAGTATACATCTTTCCAATTGCAACATACCCATAAATGTCTTTGAATATAATTTTACAGACGAGTTCTAAGAATATCTCGGGTAAAGAAAAGAACAAATGCATCCATACTTCAAGAGCTGGATATTGAAGAAGGTTGGCTATTCATCATCATCAAGTGCCGTGCCGGCTGGCGTAGGCGTTCATGGCTCTCCATAGATCTCGGTCTTTGGTTCTCTGGATCAACTCTGCTGCTGATATTCCTCCATGCCACCGTCTCAATCCATCCAGCATCACTTCTCTTGGTCTACCTCTGCCTCTCTTCCTCTCGATCTTTCCAGTTGTTACGATGTTCTCCAATGCCTCTCTTCTCATCACATGACCGAGGAAAGCTGTTTGTCTCTGTCTTATTGTTGTATATAATGTTCTAGTTTCATTAGCCTGTTTCAGGCAGTCGTCGTTAGTTACTCTGGCAGTCCAAGGAATTCGCAACATTCGTCTCAGGAACCACATCTCTGTTGCTTCTAATTTCTTCTTAATTTGTTCATTTACATTCCAAGATTCACTGCCATACAGCAAAACTGATTCTACATAGCATTTCAGCACTCTCTTTCTTACATTCAGTGATAGTGACTTATTGCATAAGATACTCTTCATTTTATGAAATGCGGCTTTTGCCTGCCCAATTCTGCTCTTAATCTCTGTTGTACATCTTCCATCTGATGTTATAAATGCCCCTAGGTATCTAAAATTATCAACTTGGTTAAGGATTTTCCCTTCTATTTCTATGTCACATTTTGGTGTCACCATTTTCTTTGATATTACCATTGTTACTGTTTTCTTGATATTCAAGTTGAGTCCTTTCCTTGCACTCTCTGTTACTACAACGTCTAATAATTGTTGTAGGTCTGTTGAATTATCCGCCACCAATACTGTGTCATCTGCATAGCGTATATTATTTATATTATAACCTCCAACTAGTATTCCTGGCATCTCTTTGATCTCTCTCATTATTACTTCGCTATACAGGGAGAAAAGATCTGGTGACAAGACACACCCTTGTCGTACTCCTAGCTTTATCTGTTCGTAACTACCCTCTTTATTTCCCATTTTAATTGCTGCTACTTGGTTCCAGTAAATATTCTTTATTATTCTTAAATCTTTTCCATCAGTGTTGATATCTTCCAACATTTTAATCAGTTCATCATGTTTTACTTTATCAAATGCCTTAGTATAATCTATGAAGCACAAATATATGTCCCTCTGTTTCTCTATTGACCTTTCTATTAGTGTCCGCAATGTATAAATTGCATTGTTTGTGCCCTTTCCTTCCACAAATCCATACTGTTCTTCACTAATTTCCATTTTTATTTTCTTTTTGGTTCTTCTCATTATGATTCTGAGTAGAAGCTTAGTGATATGGTTTATAAGGTTAATTGTACGAAAATCTTCACAATCAATTGCTCCTGGTCTTTTTGGTATAGCTATAAATACAGATTTCAGCATATCACTGGGTAAATATCCACTGCTGATGTTAATATCATTCAACATTTTGGTTAATATATCTACTCCAAATTCTCCCAATACTTCTAATTCTTCTATTGTGATTTCATCTGGCCCAGCTGTTTTTCCTTTCTTCATACGTTTCATAGCGTCAGCGACTTCTTCTTTCAGAATAGGTGGACCTTCTAAGTTACTATCTTCTGTTAATTCTGCCCTTTCTCCTTCATATAATTCTCTTATATACTCATTCCACCTCTTCATTATAGCATCTTCCTCTAATATTATCTTTCCTGTTTTTGATTTCAAACACCCTGTATTTATTCTTATTTTTTTTCCTGTAAGCTCACTGATTTGTCTTTGCATATTTTTTGTATCTTTAATGGAATTTAATTCAATTTTTTTGCATTGCTCGTTTAACCAACTTTCTTTAGCCTTCCCACATTTATCTTTTATTTCTTTATTTATCTTAGCGTACCACATAGTGGTACATGATCACTATTACAGTCAGCACCAGGCATTGTCTTTACATTAATTAAAGCATTTCTAAATCTTTTATTAATTAGTGTGTAGTCAATTTGGTTGCGTATTTTCTTTTGTCATTTTTATACTGTTTTCTTTTGTCCATCAGGTTTAAGATATCTTCATTCATCCATTTTTTCTTAGCTATTTTGCCTCTCTCTGGTAATACTTCTTTGCTAGTTTGATGAATGGAGTCCCTTAACATTTCCCATTGTTCATCTATACTCTGTATTTTAGTTATTGCATTGTACCTATTTTTCACAGTCACTCTGTATTGTTCTTGCATTTCGTTATCTATTTTTAGAACCTCTTTATTAAGTCTCATGTTCTTAACCATTTTTTTTCCCTCTTTTTAATCTTACTTTTATTTGTCCACATAGTGGTACATGATCACTATTACAGTCAGCACCAGGCATTGTCTTTACATTAATTAAAGCATTTCTAAATCTTTTATTAATTAGTGTGTAGTCAATTTGGTTGCGTATTTTCTTATCAGGGCTTATCCATGTGTACAGTCGTCTTTTATGGTGTTTAAACCATGTGTTTCCAATTATCATATCATTGATATTTGCCCATTCTATTAGCTTTTCCCCTCTTTCATTTCTTGTACCTAAACCATAATTCCCCACTACATCCTCCATTTTTCCCTTTCCTACTTTTGCATTAAAATCACCAAGTATTATTTTTATTTCTTGTGATCCAATTTGAGCCATCACCATTTCTATTTCGTCGTAAAAGTGTTGTATTTCTTCATCACTACTGCTTGCTGTTGGCTATTAAAGACAATAAAACAAAGATAATTTAAAAGTTGTGGTCACTTGAAACGTCACGAAAGTTTGGCGAGAACAATAATGGAGGAGTATACGTCTGGGAAGATAGGAAGAGGAAGGCCAAAGAGAAGATGGGTGCAGGATGTGGTGGATGATCTCCAGATGGGTGTATCGGACGCGGGACATCTTGCTTATGATCGAGAGGTTTACCGGAAGTTGGTTATGGGAGCAAGGTTCTGCAAAGGACATGCTACTGAATGAATGAATGAATGAATGAATGAATGAATTATATCCAGCCAATTCTGGCGCACGGAAGCGAATCACAGGCAGTTACTAGACTGGTTTTGAATTATGTGGAAGCTGCACAGCCGTGGCTTTATAGAACAAGGATGAGAACACAATTAATGGATAAAACATGTAATGAAAGAAGGTAACTCACAAAGAGAACTCGTTAAGCTCAGCAGAAACATACAGTCCAGATTCTTTGAAAATGTCGCCATAAGGTGGAAACTGGAGTATGTCGCGACAAAAGTAAAGCTGGAACGGGGGATAGGCAAGGCAGACCCAGAGAAACCACTCTGGATCTTTTGACATCATGGCATGGTGGATCATCGGTATTATTAATGATTTACATTACACGAGACAGAGGGTTGCGGACAGATGTGATCACCAACGCCACAAGGCATGGACTATAATCAGACTGACAGTACGCGAGACAGAGGGTTGTGGACAGATGTGATCACCATCGCCACAAGGCATGGACTATAAGCAGACTGGCAGTACGCAAGACAGAGGGTTGTGGACACATGTGATCACCAACGCCACAAGGCATGGACTATAAGCAGACTGACAGTACGCGAGACAGAGGGTTGTGGACACATGTGATCACCAACGCCACAAGGCATGGACTATAAGCAGACTGGCAGTACGCAAGACAGAGGGTTGTGGACATATACGATCACCAATGCCACAAGGCATGGACTATAAGCAGACTGGCAGTACGCGAGACAGAGGGTTGTGGACACATGTGATCACCATCGCCACAAGGCATGGACTATAAGCAGACTGGCAGTACGCGAGACAGAGGGTTGTGGACACATGTGATCACCAACGCCACAAGGTATGGACTATAAGCAGACTGGCAGTACGCGAGACAGAGGGTTGTGGACATATACGATCACCAATGCCACAAGGCATGGACTTTTTTTTACAGCAGATTGACAGTACACGAGATAGAGGGTTGTGGACAGATATGATTACCAACGTCACATGATATGGTCAAGAATAGGAAGATACGCTGGATGATGCATCTTCCAGACTAGGAGCATATACATGCGAAGAATTCAGAACTGCAACCCTAATAAATAATTTCACCAAATGTTGTGAACAGTTTTTTCAATAACGGATTTACCTCCAGACTCAAGCAGACGGAGCATCCAGGGTGAGAGCTGTCTATTTCTATGTTTGATGTCCTGTTTGCATGGCCGTATGAAGACAGGAGAAAGTATACGGCACATACGAATTCAAGAGTCATATCTTGCACTCACACTAGCAGACACTACCAACTACATATACACAGTCCATACATACACCAGACATAGTTTTGATTAATAAATATTTTATTAAGTGTTGAAGGAAACTGTTGTCAGAGTGTGTGATGACGGAATAAGAGAGAGAGAGAGAGAGAGAGAGAGAGAGAGAGAGAGAGAGAGAGAGAGAGAGAGAGAGAGAGAGAAAGAGAGAGATATATGGAATAGAAGACAGAAGGGAGGAGTGTAGACAGAAGTCTGTCAATAATCCCAAAGTATAATAAGCTTTAAAGTGTGCTTGTTGATTCCACGTTCCTCTCGGGACGACAAGTGACAGACGCTTTCCGCGCTGCGGAAAAAGACCGAGCCATATGGGATAAAATCCCGGTGCAATGAAGTCGACTCTGTCGACTCTTAAGAGACTTTTTAAAAAAATAGTCTATGGAATGTCCTTTGGTCTCAAATATTGGTATAGCAACAGACACCAAAGCCCGGTGGTCTTGGATTGAGCCCGCACCGAGGGTGAGAAGGGGGGGGGGGGGGTTCGAATGTTAAATTTTGATGTGGCTTCCCTGGTCGAATTTCATGGGTAGTAAAGGCAGGCCGGCATGGTACCCGACCCATTAACCAGTGAGTGCTGATTGGTCTATAGACACTGAGTCTAGCACCGTATACCCAGTAGGCCTCAAGACGTGTGACAGGGCCTTTTATTACGACTGTACTGACCATAACCCCAACATATCACATGACATAGATTACACACATACATTGGCACCTTGCCGTCTTGACAGACGATTGTTTGTGCTTTAAAAAGGCATAATAACTTTTACCCAGGGCGGTAGCGAATGTGATTGATAAGGCCAATTCGCGCTGTAAATGTCCGTTCACAGTTGGTGCATTGGGAACACGTGGTCATTTCCACCATCATGCACCATCTTACGTCTCACACGCTCGGTGTGTGACTTATTTGCAATAATTTTCTCCTTTGTCTTTATTCCATTTCTGATTTATTCTTTACATTAGTCTTTTATATTCATGTTATATTCATTTCTCATTGATTTTAGTATTCAAAACTATATTTATTCTCTATAAAATTTGTTTTTGGTATGTATTTTGGAGTGTCTAGAACGAATTAATTGGATTTACATTGAATCATATGGAAATAATTGCCTCGGTTTTCGTCGGTTTCTGTTTTCGCTGATTATTTTCGAACGGATTATGGACGAAAACCGAGGTTTTACTGTACTTCAGAAGTCGGTGTCGATGTGGCGAGGGACAATGGTAAAACTATTCATGCGTTAAATTTAAAAAAAAAAAACAGCCCAGTGCACTAGAAGTAGTAGCACATGGACTACGCTGGAGTTCAAATCGAACGAACGCAAAAACACAAGTCCAACTAACTGATGCTACAGTGTACAACTAGGCGGGGTTCAGAACATAACTTTCTAGAATCAGCTGTCCTTGACTAACAGATGTGTTCTCTGCGTGGAACCTCTGCTGCTGTATCCATGCCAGGAAGCGACAGACGGGGTGGAAGACAACTGATGGTAGTAGATATGTGGCAATGCCATAGCGGACAGACACACTGGTTGGAAAGTCTTACAGGAAATGAAAACTAAAAGTTAATTAGAGGAATCAGGCATAGTCAAAATTGTTTGGCTTGTTACGAAGAGACATAAACTTTAAAACATAGTAACAAATGACACACATTATGGAGAAAAATCAAAGTGAAGGTAAAGAGATGAATACATCGAAAGACTAGCAAAGCGATAATTACATCGGTAGTCTAGCAAACAGATTAATACCTGGATAGACAAGCAAAGACATCACTACACTCATAGACTAACCTACATCGATAGATTAGTAAAGAATTCACCACATCCATTGATGAGCGAAGATATAAAATCATTGATAGACTAGAAAAGAGATAACTACATCTATAGACTATCAAAGAGATAACTACATCGATAGATTAGCAAAGAGATAACTACACCAATAGACTAGCAACGAGATTACTACATCGATAACTGGCAAAGAGATAATTACACCTATAGAACGAACGAACGAACAAACTTTATTTTCAAAGGGTTAAGAATTGGGCACGCAGGCCCGTCTAACATTCTGCCCTTCTATCACTCTCTTTCATACATTATTTCATTCACACATCATTCAAGGCTAACAGAGAACAGCAACAATAAAAAAGATATGCATTATAAAGGCATTGGCAAAATGCGAACATCAAAACCACACGACACAGTAAAATTAGATAATGGTCTGACACTTGTTATTAGCCATGTGGAATATACTGGCCTACCAAAAGGGGACTGGCTGTTATACTAGGGTTTTGTTATTATTATTATTATCTCTATTATTAAGGGGGAAGATAATCCGTACTGAGATAGTGTTCGAGTAATTTGCGATTATATGAATAGGGATTGGTGATGTCTTTGATTTCTTGTGGAAGATTGTTCCACAGCTGAGCTGCAGAGTACGTTAAGCTTGTTTTGTATAAGTCAATCCTAGGCTTCGGAATGTGTAATATATTTAAACGTTTACTGTGTCTAGCATTATATTTAAACAATGGCCAAAGGTAATTTGGGGCATTCCGATGCAGGATTTTGTGAATTAGTTTAGCTTTATTGAAAAGCAGGCGTTTGCGGAGTGATAGTAACTGAAGGCGTTTATACAGGCTAGGATTGTCAGATAAATGCTTGTTATAAATTAGACTCATGGCCCGTTTCTGGAGTGAGTAAAGTCGCTTGGTGTTTGAATTAGAACAACCGTCCCAGATTGTAGAGCAGTAGTCAAAGTGTGTCTGTATATGAGAAGTATAGAATAGTTTCCTTGTGTCCTCATCAAGGAAGTTGTTAATTTTGGCGAGTTGGTAGACTTTTTTCGCTGTTTGTTTAATAAGCGCTTGAACGTGGGAATTAAAGGTTAGGTTTCTATCAATGATTATGCCTAATGTTTTGTGCTCAATTACACTTTCTACTGGCATGTTATCGATGTGAAGTTGAAGTGATGTGTGTGAGCTTAGAGTTTGAAGTCTTTGTCTGGTTGTTAGTAACATTGATTTTGTTTTAGTGATGTTAATTTGCATACGGTTTGAATAGCTCCACCTAACTACATTATTTAATTCTTGTTGTAAAGACGACTCCAATAAAATACAGTTTTCAGCATTTGTGTACACTGTACAGTCGTCTGCAAATAGATCGCAGGACGACGAAAGATGTAAAGGTAGATCGTTAATATATATGGCAAACAATAGAGGGCCAAGAATAGAGCCTTGCGGTACTCCAATATTTAAGGTAGTGGTATGAGACAGACATTTATTATGTGATACTACTTGCTTTCTGTTTGATAGAAAAGATGATATTAGAGTGACTACATTAGGGCCAATTTTCATTGTCTGAAGTTTTTTAATTAAAATAACATGGTCTATCATATCAAATGCTTTCTTGAAATCAATAAATACAGTTCCACATAGACTGTTGTTGTTTATATTCTGGTGCCAATTTTCTATCATGTTTGTTAGGGCCGTATGGCAAGAATATTTTGGTCGAAATCCTGATTGGTTGTCAACAATAAGCTTGTTGCGAAATAAATACTGTAATGTTACTTTATGGATGTGTTTTTCTAGTGGCTTAGATAGTGATGATAGTAAGGAAATGGGTCTGTAATTGTTCGGGAGATCATTGTCCAATGAACCAGATTTAAGAAGAGGGTACACTTTAGCGATTTTGAGAGCTGATGGAAAGTGGCCTTTGGTGAGACACTGATTATATACATAGGTTAGTGATATACAGATCACTGGCGCAGCACAACGGAGAATCCGGTTGCTGATTCCATCTAACCCAGATGAGGTTGTGTTTTTTAGGTTACTGAGGTAAGTGAATACCTCAGTGATTGTCATTAGCGGTATGTCGGAAAGAATATCGCCGGAGCATCTATTCTCGCAAAACGATGACAGTAGAGATAAGTTGCAAGGAGAATTAGGTATTGAAGCCTTCAACTGGTCTATGTCAGTTTGAAAAAAATTACTGAATTGGTCGCATGTAATATGATTTGATGGTAAAGAATTTCGGAAGTTACACTTGTTTGTCAAGGTGTTAATTGCCTTCCATATATCCTTACTATTTGTTTTATCCATTACTAAGTTCTTAAAGTAATTTTTCTTTTCCCGTCGTATGGTATATTGAACTTTGTTTCTAAGAGTACGGTATGCGCTGAGATCCCGCTTTTTATGTGCTTTATCCCTGTCTCTCATAATTTGAAGTATTTCCTGGGTGATCCAAGGTGGCTTGACGTGGTATTTTACTCGAACTTCCTTGATTGGCACATGTCTATCAAAAACATCAATAAATGTTTTCATCCAGAATTCCAGAGCATCATCCGGGTCAGGAAGCTGACAAACATTGTCTAGAGGTGAACTGAGCAAGTCCTGTAAAAATTCGTTTTGGTTTAAATGTTTGTAACTTCTATATTTTACACTTATGTGTTTATGTTTAGGAGTTTTAATTCCTTGTTTAGACCACGTGCAGCATATTGGGCAGTGATCGCTCATTGCACAATTGGGTACAGCGCATTCTATGATATTGTCTGAGCAAGTTACATAAATGTGATCTATGACTGTTGAAGATGACTTTGTTACTCTAGTAGCCTTTTGTACTATTTGTTGGAAATTGTATGATGCAATTATATTTCCCCATATTATGTTGGATTTGTTGGTGTCAATGTTCAAAGAGATAACTACATCGATAGACTGGCAAAGAGATAACTACATCGATAGACTGGCAAAGAGATAAATACATCGTTAGACTGGCAAAGCGATAACTACATCGATAGACTATCAAAGAGATAACTACATCGATAGACAGGCAAAGAGATAATTACACCTATAGACTATCAAAGAGATAACTACATCGATAGGCCGACAAAGAGATAACTACATCGATAGACTGGCAAAGAGATAACTACATCAATAACTGGCAAAGAGATAATTACACCTATAGACTATCAAAGAGATAACTACATCGTTAGACAGACAAAGAGATAATTACATCGATAGACTGGCAAAGAGATAACTACATCGATAGACTGGCAAAGAGATAACTACATCGATAGACTATCAAAGAGATAACTACATCGATAGATTAGCAAAAAGGTAACTACATCAATAGACTGGCAATGAGATAAATAAATCGTTAGACTAGCCACATGCCATAATAGGCACCAGGATTGATCAACAACTCTTGTGATCATGTGAGATGGCGAGCCTTGAGCGTGTACGCTTATCGCTTTTGCACATGATACTGTTGAAAGGAAGACCAGCAATGCCCCTGATGAAGTATGTGTGTATTTCTATGCATTTTGTTTGAACTGTTCAATCCGTTGCTAACAACATACTCAATGATTCAGGGAAAACACAGCGAATTGGAAAACCCTAAAGCAGAAGTCAGAAACAGAACATAAACATTCGTAAGTAAGACAATACAACTGAATCCAAACAATTTAAAGTTACGTTAAACACCAAAAGGAACGTTTCTAGCATAAAATTACAAGGAAACAAACCGGGAAAAAAATGAACAAACAACATGCGGAGACAGAAGACAATAAAATGCTAAAACAATTTTGCCGGCCGAGTTCTAAATATCAGACTTGAATAAGACCAGAAGAGCAGACTAGTCTAAGGGCACGTTGCAGGTGTGTCTGCTAGCGTCTGTTGCATGCAGTTCCATCCATCTACGCTCACATGTATTACAGCGCCAGACTTTGCCTTGTCTCTGCCATACGCTTGGTGTGCCCACGTGCAGCTCACGATGTTTGGCGGCTGTGTATATATATAGTTTTCATGTGCAAACAGAAAGAAGATATGTATGTATAGTTCACAGTTCTTATAGTCCATGCCGTGTGGGCTTGGGGACCATATCCGCCCACAATGTTCTGTCCCTCATGCTTCCAATCATTTCTAATACAGAGGCTGGCGTGGCCGAACGTAGAAGTGCGCACGCTCTTAAGCTTCTGGTGTGCTGCCGTCTAGGTAGTGGGTTCAATCCATACACCATCTGGTCTCAAATGTTTGTTTCTCGTCCTTGACTCAGGAACGTAAATTACAAGTGCCTCAGAAGTCGGAGTGCGTTCGCCTGATGGCGAGGGACACTGGTAATATGAAAAGCTGATCCTCAAGCAAACATCAGTCCTGTTCACTAGAAGTATTAGGACATGTGTGGACTACTCTTGGGTTCAAATCGAGCCAACAAAACAAAACAAAAGACAATGTCTGATACCGACGTTCTGTCAGGGCATCATATCCAACTGTCAGGCCAAGATGTCCAACTATTCAGTATATGTCCTTTTGATCAGGCCAAGATGTCCAACTATTCAGTATCTGTCCTTTTGGTCAGGCCAAGATGTCCAACTATTCAGTATCTGTCCTTTTGGTCAGGCCATCATATCCAACTGTCCAGTATCTGTCCTTTTGGTCAGGCCATGATGTCCAACTATCCAGCATCTTACCTTTTGGTCAGGCCTTGTCCAACTATCCAGCATCTTTTCGTTTGGTCTGCCCCCTCCCCCCACCCCATACCCGCCTTCTCTTCCGGCCTTCTCGACAAGGTTCAGGTTTTCTCTTCTTAGGAATGCCCACAGAATGTCTTCACTTCCAGCCTTCTCGACAAGCTTCAGCTTTCTTCTTCTCAGTAAATGCCCACAGAATGTCTTCACTTTCGGCCTTCTCGATAAGATTCAGTGTTCCTGTTATCATGGAATGCCCACAGAATGTCTTCACTTCCGGCCTTCTCGACAAGCTTCAGTCTTGTCATGGAATGCCCACGGAATGTTTTCACTTCCGGCCTTCTCGACAAGCTTCAGTCTTATCATGGAATGCCCACAGAATGTCTTCACTTCCGGCCTTCTCGGCAAGCTTCAGTCTTATCATGGAATGCCCACAGAATGTCTTCACTTCCGGCCTTCTCGACAAGCGTCAGTCTTATCATGGAATGCCCACAGAATGTCTTTACTTCCGGCCTTCTCGACAAGCTTCAGTCTTATCATGGAATGCCCACAGAATGTCTTCACTTCCGGCCTTCTCGACAAGCTTCAGTCTTATCATGGAATGCCCACAGAATGTCTTCACTTCCGGCCTTCTCGACAAGCTTCAGTGTTCCTCATATCATGGCATGCCCACAGAATGTCGACTGACTTCTTCTGATGAGAGTAACCAGTTCAATTTGTGAGTTAACTTATTTCAAAATATCTTCAGAGCTCTTTCTACCCCTCGACGATGTTTTCATCGTGATCTTCTTTAAAACTGCATCTCCGCGGGTTCTATATCATTCCTCGCTTCTCCATGAATCTCTTCCGAAATCAGTATTGGCTCAATATAGCAATATAGCTCTTAAAAACTCTTCTCCTCCCACCACCTTCAGTGTCACAGATAAAGTACAGAGAATACTCTTCATTTTGTGACATGCTGCTTATGCTTGGGCTCGTCTAAATTTAACTTCCTTGACACATCTTCCATCTGCTGTTATTAAAGTTCCCAAATATTTACATTCATTGACTTGTTTCGGAATGGTTGTATATAGACTAACAAAGCACCCTGCGTCTTGACAGACTCGTTTGTAAAATGGATGACACTTTTTCATAGCACAAGGCCTGGGCTGAATTGAGAGATCATTTGTTGCCCGCGCAACATTATCTCTATCTTGGCCTGCATAATTTACTCCAGAAGAAAGGAAATACCAATATATCTGGAACAAGACCAGCAAAGTAATGCTCCAAGTATCCTCTTGTCGGAGCTTCCTTCCCAGAGAAGTTGCCGACCAAGGCTTAGTGACTAGTCTGCCCAGCCATGACATTTATTCTTTAGCTTGCATTTCCTGTCACTAGAGTAAGGTCTGTACCCTCCCAATTGCCTTAGGCACAATGTAGGGTGTCGGATTCCTCCATTTGGAACGTTGAGCATTCCGTGCCCAAATAGTCAAAGAACATTTCGAGCCAAAATAGGCCTTACCAGCCATCTTAGAACTCACGGCTCCATACTTCCAACCCCATTGGATGAAATGAATGGTCATCATCATTCTTGATTGACAAACGCCAAATAGTTTAGGAAAATGTAATAATATAAGCACCATCATAAAATAAACAACATCAACGTTATTACCTTTCCATTCACAAGCATCATCGCCGATATCTGTCTACCAGTCATCGTAAGACGAACTTTGCGTTAGTTAGTTTCATATCTTATACAGGTCGTAGCAGTCACTCCCAGCATTGTGTCGCTGTTTTGTGAGTTGCATATCCTTTACAGGACGTAGCAGTCACTCCTAGCATTGAGTGACTGTTTGTGATTTCTTGGCAAGTTTACATTAGGTAGTTCGCTATTGCTTTCTAAACGATCGGCTCTCAAACCAGTTTATAAAGACCAACGCAATGCGGTCTGCTGTGATATCACTCTCATCTGTGTTTAGAATGTGGTATGTGGGATTACGAATTGCGTCCGTAACTCCTTCGCCTCAGAGCCACTTCAAAGAGCAGTTAATTAAATAATGAGATTTCATTTTGCAATGTACTACTATTTTGTTCATTTCAATGCCCGCAGACAGCCGCCTATTGTATTTGCTTGCTACATTGCAATCTAAACTACATTGGTTTAATAATGGAATACATCGGAAAGGCGGGACAAGTTTTATATTCACGCTGCAGTAATGAAATTGATACGAAGTAACCAACAGGCAATATAAACTGATAACATCATAGCAGATGTTGACAACGTTGAATCGATTAGTACTGAAGCCACTCTGCGTTCGGATGTGAACTTTGCACATGATATTTTTAAAGCAAGCCAATAGCCACAACATTTTAGGTGGGTTGTTTAACGGCCCTGTGATAGGGAAATCTATCTACATTGTGAATCACGAATGTTAATGCAAGCATGACGGCGCGGGCCACATAACAAGGTATTCACGCATATAAGTTAATCATCTTTACCGAAATAAATAAATGGTAATTAACAGATTTGTGGATGATACAGTATTGATGGCAGACAATGGGTAGGATATGCAACATTCAGTAGACGCGATTGTTGCACACAGTGAAAAACTAGGGTAGAAATTAAATTGTAAGAAGGCGCTGATTATAGTAATCACTTTATTTTTTCTTTGGATATCTTAATTACAGGACATCGCTGTCAACACCAGAATGTTACTGCTGTTTTTGATGCCCTTGCAAGTTTACGTTCAGTAGTTTACCATTGATTTCTGAATAACCGGCTCCCATACCAACACGTTAAAATCCAGCGCAATGCGATCTGCTGCCAAATCGGTCGCAGCAGTGTTTCGAACGCGGGTAAGGGGGCTTACGAATCGTATCCGTAAGCCCTTTGCCACGGAGCCGGCATAGTAGTCACTATGAAGAAGGAAATACCACAATGTAATATACATGACATACCAGAGATTCTAAATGCTGATGAAACAATATTGCTATCCACAACACAGAATGATATAGAACACCTAATAACCTCAACCCAATTGAAAAGTGAAAATCACAACTTATATCTTAACATAGCAATAACAAAGATAATTCAGGCAAATATAACTACTATAGAGAAATAAATATATGTTAATGAGGAAAAATTGGAGGTGGTGGAAAATTTCGAATATATTGGGTCATTGATTACTAACAATAGTGACAAATTGAAAGAAATTAAAAAACGAATATCTATTGCTCTTCAAAGCTCACCCAACTCAATAAATTGTGGAGTGGGACAGAGAGAACTACAAATATTAGATTGTTAATAGCATGTGTCTTTCCCATTGCAACATACGCCCGTGAGACCTGGACACTTACTAAACAATCTGAACAGCGCATAAATGCCTTTGAATATAAATGTTTTAGACGGGTTATAAGAAAATCTTGGATAAAGAAAAGAATAAATGCATCCATACTTCAAGAGCTGAATATTAAAGGTTGGCTATTAAACACTATAAAACAAAGAAAACTGAAATATTGTGGTCCCTTGAAACATCACGAAAGTTTGGAGAGAACAATAATGGAAAGATATATGCCTGGGAAGAGAGGAAGAGGAAGGCCAAAGAGAAGATGGGTGCAGGATGTGGCGGATGATCTTCAGATGGGTGTATCGTGACATCTTGCTTGTGATCGAGAAGGTTTCCGGAAGGTTGTTATGGGAGTGAGGTTCTTCAAAGGACATTCTACTGAATGAATGAATGAATGAATGAATGAATGAATGAATGAATGAATGAATGAATGAATGAATATACGATTAAATGGAACTATTTTTAAACATGTGAATCGGTACAATTACCTCGGAACGGTCATAACATTTGATGGGAGATGCCTTGAACAGATTAAAACAAGAATCGCCAAGGCGAAGGTAGCCTTTTGCAAGATGGAAAACATAATGACCAATAAACATATGTCATTTGTAACAAAAAATAGACTTTTCCCGTAGTGAATTTGAATAACGAAGACACAAATCATATATAGTACGATTTATTGCCTGGCACATTTCTCTGCATCTCGTCAGGTACTTACTGCAGATGTCACACAACAAAGAGTAAAATAATTAGACATCGTTCAAGCTGAAATATACACATATTCACACAGTAATATCAGTTGTTTATCATGGTAATTTTAAACTGACTATCATGTCTTTCTATTTGCACAAAATTGGCTTGTGCAGGTGGATCATTATCGCTTCTGCAAACTTTAACAAACGACTATTTTGTGTATTCATCCGATAATATCACTTTCATTTTACTCTGGTAATCTGACATGTCCATCAATACTGCACCACTTCCTTTGTCTGGTTTCAGTAATACACGCGTTTTGTTAGCCTTTAATGCTTTTAATGCAGTAAGGTGTTCATTTGTCAGCGGGCATGTCTGTTTAGAGGCTGATGTGCGATACTGGTGTTCTAAATCTACCAGTTTGGCCTTCAGCCACCCGACCGACTCAGCAGAAGTTGGTGATAACTTAGAGACTTGCTCAAACAACATTTCAAACTGTGTCTGCGACTCAGTGCGGTTTATGTGTTTGGGCTTTGTGCAGAATTTAAATCCGTATGCAATGGCCTCAGTGTCAATATTGTTGAGAACGTACGACGATAAGTTCCTCACATACTTCTCTGGGTTGTCTAGTACTGACGTTGTTATCTTTTCAGTACTCAGTGATTTGTTGAGGCGAGAATTCTCTGCGATTTTCACCTTGTACACTGTTTCTGTGGAGAATTTAGTGAACTTCAAGTGGCTGTACAAGCTCAATTCTTTGGTGATGTAGTAGGCAGAACTGTGTGTGCGTTTGAGGTTGGCCAGCTTGGACTGGGTTTCTTCTATCTGGTCTTTTGTCAGTCGTCCCATGTTTTTTTTTTTCTTGTTGGACATATTCTGTCGGCTCTCAGAGACCTGAAATACCGGTGAGGAAATATTCCCGTCCTTAGGCATTCCTCAAGAAATCTCAATCGACAATCCTGTACCGATATTTTACACTTCAGCTTGAGTAATCCATCTAATTGTTTTACAGTTGGTAATGGGAGGTGACGTTTTAGAAAATCAAAACAATGTTTTCCCGTAGTGAATTTGAATAACGAAGACACAAACCATATATAGTACGATTTATTGCCTGGCACATTTCGCTGCATCTCGTCAGGTACTTACTGCAGATGTCACACAACATAGAGTAAAATAATTAGAATCATCGTTCAAGCTGAAATATACACATATTCACACAGTAATATCAGTTGTTTACCATGGTAATTTGAAACTGACCATCATGCCTTTCTATTTGCACAAAATTGGCTTGTGCAGGTGGATCATTATCGCTTCTGCAAACTTTAACAAACGACTATTTTGTGCATGAAACAACACGCGAAAAGCGCTGTCCCTTTCAATGACATGACCGGTTTCCAAGACATGGCGTGCAATGGACGACGCCGGAAGTTTATAATTGTGGTGTGTCACACTTCCCATGATCCCATCGCTTGTGTGTAGTTTCTTGTATACCCAGTTTGGTACGTGTTCAAAAATCCTGGTGTGTAACTGCCTCTCTGTTCGGCCAATGTAGATAGACTTGCACCTGCATGTGAATTGGTAAATACAATTATATGTGGCGTATAGAGGGGTAGATTCTTTTATTTCTGAGGTGGGAATAGTTTTGGTTTTGTACCTAATATCTGGAGTTGCAGCACAGAATGTTCGGCCAACTGCTGTAACAAGCCGGTCCTGTAGGCGTTGCTTTACGTCATCCCCTCGAAAGGTAAGCTGTATAAACACCTTGAGCTTAGCGAGTCTACCGACATTGACCGAACAGAGAGGCAGTAACACACCAGGACTTTTGGACACGTACCAAACTGAGTTGACAAGAAACTACACACAAGCGATGGGATCATGGGAAGTGTGACACACCACAATTATAAACTTCCGGCGTCGTCCATTGCACGTCATGTCTTGGAAACCGGTCATGTCATTGAAAGGGACAGCTCTTTACGCGTGTTGTTTCATACACAAAATAATCGTTTGTAAAAGTTTGCTGAAGCGATAATGATCCACCTGCACAAGCCAATTCTGTGCAAACAGAAAGACATGATAGTCAGTTTAAAATTACCATGATAAACAACTGATATTACTGTGTGAATATGTATATATTTCAGCTTGAACGATGATTCTAATTATTTTACTCTATGTTGTGCGACATCTGCAGTAAGTACCTGACGAGATGCGGCAAAATGTGCCTGGCAATAAATCGTACTATATATGGTTTGTGTCTTCGTTATTCAAAGAAATAGAGTGTTGAAGTGCTACATAGAACCTCTACTTGTGTATGTATACTTTTCCATCATACCATCATACTTTTGCGAGAACCAGGTGATGACTGTGAATCTACAACAATGGCCAGACTGCGAGAGCAGCAAATTAAAAGAGGGGTGGCCAAACAAAAACACTACGCAGGAAGCCAAAGAAGATTGATAAACCAACACAGAACTGGCGTCGTTAGCCGCTACACGTTGCGGGATTTGCTGAGGAGGGGATCCGAGCACTTATGGACTGAATGGTTCGATGTGCAATGAGGATGATCTGTCGACTAACTGACTAACTAACTAACTGACTTGTGTATGTATGTGAAGTGTAGGCAATGAGCAGACAAGCTGAAAAACATCAGATGACTGTGGAAATGTGGTTTCTGGGGAAACTGCAAAGTATACCATGGGCAGACAGAAAAACCAATGACCAAGTCCTACAAGAAACAAATGCAAACGGTAAACTGATTAGAGACATTAGACGTAGGCAGTCACAATTTGTTGGAAACGTTATGATAAAAACTAAATTGGGGAACTTGGTCACCAAACTAGCAAGATTGAGGGGAAGAGAACAAGTGGAAGGCAGAGAAGTAAATACCTGGATGGTTTGGCCGCATATTATGGTCGAGACAAGAACACTGAGCTGATTCACGACTCTGGCGATCGCGTGAGATGGCGAAACATGACCGCTCACAATAATCGGCATGGCAAGGGGCCTCTCTGGGTTCCCTTAAAGTAGATTTTTCTCCAGACTACCAAGATGTATGAAGCCACGTCGCCACTGCATAAATGGATGCATCATTGTAGATAGTGCCGCTGTGTGGTCAATTGTTTTCTTTTTATTGACTGCCTGATTGAAAAAGGGGGGGGGGGATGAAGTCAACTGTGCTTGATGATGATGAAGTTAGCTGCATGTCCTGTAAGAAAACCTTGCAATCAGTCAACCCCAGCATTTATTGACAGTTCGTGATTTACTCAGCAATTTAACGCTTGGCATGTTGACTTTGCTGTCTGCAGATCACCCCTCGAAATAAATGCAAAGCAATCTACTTCAGGATAGTCTACGGCTGATCTCGAACCTCGACCCGGTGTGTCAGGGAATTGCAAAACTAATTTCACTAAACCCTAGACCACATACGTCAACACCACTTTACCCCAATGCAATATCAATCAATCATGTGCCATGCCGGAAAGCGTGGGCGGTCATGATTCGCCATTTCACTCGATCACCAGAGTCGTGGATCAGCTCAGTGTTCCTGTCTCGTCCATGCCATGTGGCCAAGCCATCCAGGTATTTTCCTCTCGGTCTTCCTCTTGGTCTGTTCCCTTCGATCTTGCCAGCTGTCACTAAGTTCTCCAGTCCATTTCTTCTCATAACATGTCCAAAAAATTTTGACTGTCTACGTCTAATTTCTCTAATCAATCTACGATTTTCATTTGTCTCTTGTAGTACTTGTTCATTGGTTTTTCTGTCTGTCCATGGTATTCTTTGCATTTTCCTCAGAAACCACATTTCTGCAGCCATCAGATGTTTTTCTGCTTGACTGCACATTGTCCAAGTTTCACATCCATACAAAAGAACAGGCTCTATGTATCCCCTCAACACTCTTTTTCTCGTTTCAATTGACATCATTTTATTGGTCAGAATGTTTTTCATCTTGCTAAAGGCTACTTTCGCAATGGCGATTCTTGTTCTAATCTCTTCAAGGCATCTGCCATCAGATGTTATGACTGTTCCGAGATAATTGAACCGATTCACTTGTTGAAGAATATTCCCATTTACTTGTATATTACATTGTGGTACTTCGTTCTTCCTAGTGACGATAATGAAGTTCAAAAGCCCTCCCCCTTCCTGCTCTCTCTTCTTCTCTTCCACCACCATCCATCCATCCATCCATCCATTCATCCATCCATCCATCCATCCATCCACCCATCCATCCATCCATCCATCCATACATTCATCCATCCTTCATTCTCTCTCTCTCTCTCTCTCTCTTTCTCTCTCTGCTTGCCTGCCTGCCTGTCTGTCCAGCGGCCTCCATTCTACCTAGACGTCTGTCGGTCTGTCTGTCTGTCTGTCTGTCTTCCTATCAGGCGGGCCTTCTGTCTATCTGTTTGTCTAGCTATGTATCGGCCATTGAGCCTAGTATCAAACTATCTAACTATTTGTGCGTAAGTATCATGCTATCGTGCTTTTAGTATGTTTATGTGTCTATTCGCCAGTCTGTCTATCTATTTGTTCTTCTGCCTGTCTATCTGTAGCTCTATCTGTCTGCTTGTGTATATGATTAGTTGTTGATCTCCTAAAGACATTGCTGCGAACATCTGCAACTCAACTGAGACGTATCCATTTAATTAATCTGCAATGTGAAAGGAGACACCACACGGGGGTAAGACAAATGCACTAGAGATATTGGAAGTGATGTTCGAACAATGGCATTCGGCTGCACACGGATACACAGCGTGACCACAAGTTGCAGGTTATCAATAAAGCCGGTTTATGATTTAACACCTGATGTTAATATTGCCTTGATATAATCAGTCATTGTGTTTGTGTGTCTGTGTTTGACGAGTTTGTGTAAAAAGCAGCTATGAGCTCATTGTCCCACCTGTAAACGGTGTTTTTCCCGTTAATGAACCGCTCTTACTTGTAAATTTCATGTTTAGCTACTGTGTAAGAAGGTATATTTCATGTTCTGCTACTGTGAAAGTTTATATTTTTCATTGTTTGCTACTGTGAATGTTTGTATATTTCATGTTGTACTGCTGTGTAACTTTGTATGTTTCATGTTTTGCTACTGTGTAAATTTGTATATTTCATGATTTGCTATTGTGTAAGTAACTTTGCATGATTCATGGTTTACCATTGTGTAAGTTTGTGTTTCATGTTGTACTATTATGTAAGTTTGTGTTTCATATTTTGCTATAGTGTAAGTTTGTATATTTCATGTTTTACTGCTGTGTAAGATTGTATGTTTCACGTTTTACGACTGTGTAAGATTGTATGTTTCATGTTTTACTATTGTGTAAGTTTGTGTTTCATGTTTTGTTACTGTGTAAGTTTGCTTGTTTCATATTTTACTATTATGTAAGTTTGTGTGTCATATTTTGCTATTGTGTAAGGTTGTGTAATTCATGTCATTTTTTTGTTTTTTTGTTAAAGTTGCATATCCCTTACAGGACGTTGCAGTCAACACCAACATTTTCAGCTGTTGTTGATGTTCCTGGTAAGAATACGCTCAGTAGTTTGCCATCGCTTTCTGAATGACCGGCTCATATATCCCGTATGTAACTAACCCGACGCGATCCGCTGCCGAATCTCACGCAGCTGTGTTCCTCACGCGGATATACGGGATTTCGAAGAAAGTCATTAACACCTTCGATAGGGAGACCGGCTAATTCATATTTTACTACTATGTAAGTGTGTGTGTTTCAATTTTTACCACTGTGTAATTTTGTATGCTTCATGATCTGCTACTTTTTAAGTTTTATGTTTAAAGGTTTACTACTGTGTAATTCAGTGTGATTCATATTTAACTACTGTGTACATTTGTATTTTTGATGTTTTTCTGCTGTTTAAGTTTGTATAATTCATGTTTTACTATCGTGTAAGCTTGTATGTTTCATGTTTTACTACTGTGTAAGTTTGCATGTTTAATGGTTTACTGCTGTGTAAGTTTGTATATTTTATGTTGTATTATTGTATAAGTTTGTAAGTTCTATGATTTAATATTGTATATGTATATTTATTTCATGTTTTACTATTATGTAGGTTTGTATTTCATGTTTTGCTACTGTGAAATTTTGTTTCTTTCTTGTTTTGCTAATGTGTAAATTTGCACGTCTCATGTTTTAATATGGTGTAAATTTGTGCTTTAAGGTTTGCTGTTGTATAAGTTTGTATGTTTCATGTTTTACTACAGTGCAAGTGTGTACGTTTCATATTTTACTACTTTGTAAGTTTCTATGTTTCATGTTTTACTACTATGTAATTTTGTGTGTTTCATGTTTTGCTTCTTCGTAAATTTGTATGTAACAGTGTGTGAGTGTGTGTGTGTGTGTGTGTGTGTATAAATATACACGAGCGCGCGCGTGCGTGTGTGTATGTGTGTGTGTGTGTGTGTGTGTAGATCCCCAAATGCACGTATACAAATGATGTACAATCAGGTCACGGATGTTGGTTGTCTGGCACAGACATATACCACGCAGAAACAATGTGGACGCAGCGGACAGCCTCCGATGTTTCCTAGGAGTGCAGACACCCACTGTGATTTACCCACTGTGATTTTATGTCTCATGATGTTAACTACGATGGTTTGTAGTGAATTACATAATCCGTAGAGAAAGATACACATTACAGTACAGCAGAGCACATATGCCTGTAGTAAAGCGCATTAGCTGTAGCTGTAAGTAAAGGACTCTGTCCTACACATTAAAGCTCATTGGGCTACTAATTTTTGTTGTTGTTCGCATATCCTTTACAGGACATCGCTGTCAACATCAGCATCTTTCAGCTGATTGTTGATTTCTTGGCAAGATTACGCTCAGTAGTTTGCCATTGCTTTCTGAGCGACGGATTCGCATCCCCCGTAAGTTACCGACGCGGAGAGAACCGCTACCAATTCTCGCGCAACGTCACGTTACTTACAAGAGTATAGGAGATTACGGAGAAAGTCGTGTAACCTCTAGACCAGGGAGACTGGCGGGTTAATAATGCTAGATCCATATTTCTTAGATCAATAGGCACTCTAGCGATGAAGTGGGGAATGTCACGCTGGCACTCTAGGGATGATGTGGGGAATGTCAAGCTGGTACTCTGTATGATGTGCGGAGTGTCACGCTGGTACACTAGGGAAGATGTGAGGAAAGTCACGCTGGTACTCTAGGGATGATGTGGGGAATGTCACGCTTATACTCTAGGGATGATGTGGAGAATGTCACGTTGGTACTCTAGGGATTGTGTAGAAAAAGCCACGCTGGTACTCTATGGGTGATATGGGGAATGTCACGCTGGTAATCTAGACAAGATGTGTAAAATGTCACGCTGGTACTCTGGGATGGTGTTGGAAAAGTCACGGTGGATTTCTAGGGATGATGTGGGGAATGTTATTCTGGAACTCTATGGAAGATATGGGGAATGTGACGCTGGTACTCTAGGGATGATGTGAATAATGTCACGCTGGTACTCTAGCGATGATGTGAATAATGTCACGCTGGTACTCTAGGGATGATGTGGGGAATGTGACAATGGTACCATAGACATGATGTGGGGAATGTGACGATGGTACTCTAGCTATGATGTGGGGAATGTAACGATGGTACTCTAAGAATGATGTATGGAATATCACGCTGGCACACTAGGGACGATGTGGGGAATTTCACGCTGGAATTCTAGGGATGATGTATATAATTCACGCAGGCACTCTATGGATGATATGGAAAATGTCACGCTGATACTCTAGGAATGCTGTATTAAATGCCACGCGAGTACTCTACCGATGATGTGGGGAATGTCACCCTGGCACTCTAGGGGTGATATGGGGAATGTCACGATGGCACTCTATGGATTATATGGGGAATGTCACGCTGGTACTCTATGGATGATGTGAGGAATGTCACCCTGGTATTCTAGGGATGATGTGAAGAATGTCATGATGGTTCTGTAGGGATGATGCGGGAAATGTATCCCTGGCACTCTAGGAATGATGTGGGGAATGTCACGCTGGCACTCTATGGATGATATGGGGAATGTCACGATATTACTCTAGGGGTGATATGGGGAATGTCACGCTGGTACTCTAGCGATGATATGGGGAATGTCATACTGGTACTCTAGCGATGATATGGGGAATGTCACGCTGGTACTCTAGAGGTGATGTGAGGAATGTCACTATGAAACTATATGGATGATGTGGGGAATGTCACGCTGGTACTCTAGCGATGATGTGGGGTATGTCATACTGGTACTCTAGTGATGATGTGGGGTATGTCATGCTGGTACTCCAGGGATGGTGTGAGTAGTATCACGTCGGCACTCTATGGATGAAATCGGGAGTGTCACGCAGGTACTCTAGTAATGATGTGGAGAATTTCACGCTGGTATTCTGCGGATGGTATAAGGGGGGGGGGGGGGGGTGGTGCTACGCTAGAACTCTAGGGATGATGTGGAGAATGTCACGCTGGCACTATATGGAAGATATAGGAATGATGTGGTACTCTAGGAATAATGTGGGGAATGTCACGCTGGTATTCTAGGGTTGATTTGGGGAATGTCACCTTGGTACTCTAGGGATGGTGTGGGGAATGTCACGCTGGTACTCTAGGGTTGATTTGGGGAATGTCACTCTGGTACTCTAGGGATGATATGTGGAATGTCACGCTGGCACTCTAGAGATGATGTGGGGATTGTCACGCTGGCAATCTAGGAATGATGTGGGACATTTTACGCGGATACTCTGGGAATGGTGTGTGGAGTGTCATGGTGGCACTCTAGGGATGATGTGGGGAGTGTCACGCTGTCACTGTAGGGATCATGTGGAGAATGCCACGCTGGTATTATAGGGGTTATGTGTGGAATGTCACGCCGGTACTCTAGGAATGATGAGGGAAATGTCACGCTGACACTCTAGGTATGATGTCACTCCACTGTCACTTTCCAAGACATTTCCTGGCACATACATTAGACTGAATCCACCGGGGGTGGAGTGGGGGGGGGGGTGTGGGGTGTACATTATACAAATCCTCCTCGAACCAATATGACAACCTACTCGCCCGCAAAAAAGCAATGATGTACAGTCCTATTGGGACCAACAGAGGAGGCCGTCTACGTAAACGATGGACAGAGAAGACAATAGAGTCCATTGGAATCTCGATACATGAAACCCATAAACGGGCACTCTCCCGACATTTATGCTTCACCTCGACACCCCAATATACAAGAGGAAAGAGATGAGATATGAGATAATGATCAACTGGGCTGCAAGTAAGCGTCTAGTCACTAGACAACAGCCTCTCTCACTAGATGTACAGAAAGAAACATATCCACGAATAGTAAATCATACAAACTGTAGATGAAGACACACATCCACGAATGGTAAATCACACAAACTGTAGATGGAGACACATATCTACGAATAATAAATCACACAAACTGTAAAGACACACCACGAATGGTAAATCACACAAACTGTAGATAAAGACACATCCACGAATGGTAAATCACACAAACTGTAGATAAAGACACATCCACGAATGATAAATCACTTAAACTGTAAATGAAGGTACACATCCACGAATAGCAAATCACACAAATTGTAAAGGAACACACACATTAGCGAATAGTAAATCACACAAACTGTAGATAAAGACACATCCATGAATAGTAAACCACAGAAATTGTAGATGGAGACACACATCCATGAATAGTAAACCACACAAACTGTAGAGGAACACATACATCCACGAATTGTAAATCACACAATTTGTAGAGTGAGATACGCATCGATAAATAGTAAATAAAACGACCTGAAGTGGAAAATAAACAATGTTAAGCAGTAAATCAATCAATCTATTAAAAAGATATACATAGCCAAATGGTAATTGAATAAGACTATCGAGAAAGATATACAGTGCTAAACAGTACATCAATCAAGCTATTAAAAAGATATATAATGCCAGATAATCATTCAATAAGTTAAGGAAGATATAGATTGCATAATAGTAAATCAATAAGTCTATTGAGGAAGATATGCATTGCCAAATAGTAAATAAATAAGACTATTGAGGTAGATATACATTGCAAAATAATAAATACATGAGACTATTAAGGAAGATATACATTCTGAAATAGTAAAAAAAATAGACTATTGACAAAGATATTCAATCAAGCTACTGAGGAAGATATACATTGTCGCATAGTGCACATCAGAGAATCTGTGCAGAAAGATATACACTGTTAATAGTTTAGTTTGGTTTATGGATCAACATCACGGCACACGGGTGCAACCCATAAGTGCTCCGTTCTCCTCCTAACTCAAACGTGAGTCTGGAGAAACTCAGCTCAATGCTCCGTAGCACCGCCGATGATCCTGAAATACTTTGGGTAGATTTGTAACTCGAAATTTTACCCGGGCAGCGCCGTTAGGCTACTCTTTTTCGATTTCCAACTGCCAAGGGATTTTTTACGTGCGCAACAATACACACGGGCGACCGATCTCACTACCCAGAGACCAGGGGAAATTACTGGAAGTCCCGGTGGATTTTTAAATAAATCCTGGTCCTCACCGGGGCCTGAACCCGGGACCTCCAGCACTCGAGGCGGACACCATACCTCGAGACCACGCAGACCCCTACACATACACACTTTTAATAATTGACACAAGCTGAAAAGGATGGTAAACATTGACAAACAGTACACGCTATAAAGGAATCAATGTGTGTAGTGCAGTCAACCATGATGTCCTATACATAATATAATAAAACATTTGCAGACACAAGACAATAGACACATTATTAACCATATACACTACCTCAACCCTCTTTCTCAAATAAAAAACAAAGACTGTCACGTGTGAAGGTGGGAGCCATAAAGTTGGCTAAACCGCTTGGAGAAGCGGAGACACCTTTGGGGAGTTGTCGATCACCCAAGTGATAAAATCGATGTTGCTACCTTACACTTACAAAAGACAACACGGCTTCACAAGCTGATGGGCATTGCTGGTCGGGCAGACATATCTGAAGAGGTTACATGTGTTGGGGGATGTGTTTTATAAGATGGTTCAAGCCACGAAACATAGAGGTCTGATTATTATATGGTAAGTAGATAATTACTTATGTATATTCGCTCGCTAAGTTGATCATTGCTTATATGTACGATGTATATATTTGCTTGCTAATCTGTTCATGACTTATATGTACGATCTAGACATGCGTTTGCCAAGTTGACCATATGTTAAAGTTATTTGAATGTTCTTTACATGATGTTGCCGTCAACACCAGTATTTATTGGCTGTTTGTGATTTCATAGGCAATATTATTTCCGTAGCATTGCTTTCTCAACACCTCATACCATCGAAATCAACGCAAAGCTGTCTTTTTCCAGATATCCTGCAGTTGATTTCGAAGCTTCTATTCGGTATGACAGGGAGTTATTTCACTATCCCCCAAGTCGTATTTCTGGTTTGTGACGTGGCTTGCGTATGTGTACGTTTTATATATTCTGTCTAGTCAGTATTCATAATGTTATTCTTTCCCAACGGGTTTTTCTTTTGTAATATCATTATATTGTGACTGTATTCATAATGTTATTCTTTCTAATCAATATTTTATAACATCAAACCATCTAGCCAGTATTCATAATGTTATTCTTTCCAAAACTAGATTTTGTTTTGTAATACCATTCTGCTTTGACAGCATTCATAATGTTATTCTTTCTAATCAGTATTTCCAAATATCATCCCATCTAGATAGTATTCATAATGTTATTCTGTCTAATCAGTATTTCCAAATATCATCCCATCTAGATAGCATTCATAATGTTATTCTTTCTAATCAGTATTTCCAAATATCATCCCATCTAGATAGCATTCATAATGTTATTCTTTCTAATCAGTATTTCCAAATATCATCCCATTTAGACAGTATTCATAATGTTATTCTTTCTAATCAGTATTTCCAAATATCATCCCATTTAGACGGTATTCATAATGTTATTCTTTCTAATCAGTATTTCCAAATATCATCCTATTTAGACAGTATTCATAATGTTATTCTTTCTAATCAGTATTTACAAATATCATCCCATTTAGACAGTATTCATAATGTTATTCTGTCTAATCAGTATTTCCAAATATCATCCCATCTAGATAGTATTCATAATGTTATTCTTTCTAATCCGTATTTCCAAATATCATCCCATTTAGACAGTATTCATAATGTTATTCTGTCTAATCAGTATTTCCAAATATCATCCCATCTAGATAGTATTCATAATGTTATTCTTTCTAATCAATATTTTATAACATCAAACTATCTAGCCAGTATTCATAATGTTATTCTTTCCAAAACTAGATTTTGTTTTGTAATACCATTCTGCTTTGACAGCGTTCATAATGTTATTCTTTCTAATCAGTATTTCCAAATATCATCCCATCTAGATAGTATTCATAATGTTATTCTGTCTAATCAGTATTTCCAAATATCATCCCATCTAGATAGCATTCATAATGTTATTCTTTCTAATCAGTATTTCCAAATATCATCCAATCTAGATAGCATTCATAATGTTATTCTTTCTAATCAGTATTTCCAAATATCATCCCATTTAGATAGTATTCATAATGTTATTCTGTCTAATCAGTATTTCCAAATATCATCCCATCTAGATAGTATTCATAATGTTATTCTGTCTAATCAGTATTTCCAAATATCATCCCATTTAGACGTTATTCATAATGTTATTCCTTCTAATCAGTATTTCCAAATATCATCCCATCTAGATAGTATTCATAATGTTATTCTTTCTAATCAGTATTTCCAAATATTATCCCATCTAGATAGTATTCATAATGTTATTCTTTCTAATCAATATTTCCAAATATCATCCCATTTAGACAGTATTCATAATGTTATTCTTTCTAATCAGTATGTCCAAATATCATCCCATTTAGACAGTATTCATAATGTTATTCTTTCTAATCAGTATTTCCAAATATCATCCCATTTAGACGTTATTCATAATGTTATTCTTTCTAATCAGTATTTCCAAATATCATCCTATTTAGACAGTATTCATAATGTTATTCTTTCTAATCAGTATTTACAAATATCATCCCATTTAGACAGTATTCATAATGTTATTCTGTCTAATCAGTATTTCCAAATATCATCCCATCTAGATAGTATTCATAATGTTATTCTTTCTAATCCGTATTTCCAAATATCATCCCATTTAGACAGTATTCATAATGTTATTCTGTCTAATCAGTATTTCCAAATATCATCCCATCTAGATAGTATTCATAATGTTATTCTGTCTAATCAGTATTTCCAAATATCATCCCATTTAGACAGTATTCATAATGTTATTCTGTCTAATCAGTATTTCCAAATATCATCCCATCTAGATAGTATTCATAATGTTATTCTTTCTCATCCGTATTTCAAAATATCATCCCATTTAGACAGTATTCATAATGTTATTCTGTCTAATCAGTATTTCCAGATATCATCCCATTTAGATAGTATTCATGATGTTATTCATGACTTTTGTTCCTTCATTTGCTCGCTTTGAACTCAAGTGTAGTTGATATACATGCTACTCCTTCTAGAGCACTGGGCTGGTTGTTGCGTGTGAATTAGCTTTCCCTATTACCAGTGTCCCTAGCCATCAGGCGAACCCACTCCGACTTCAGAAGTACTTGTAATTTATGCCCTCAAGTCAAGAACTTGAAGTCAACATTTCAGTCCAACTGACCGATGGAGGTATTGAACCCGCGACCTCGGCATCGATACACCGGAAGGTTAAGAGACGGCGCTCTGATCCACTCGGCCATGCTAGCCTCCAACGGTATTTATCATACGATTATTTCAAACAAGTGTTCTAAAATAGATTTATGATATGTTTTGCAAACCAGAAGCTGAATGATATTCTTCCTAACAATTATTATATATGATATTCATTTCATCAACTTCAATAAACTTTCAGCTTTAATCATAATATTATTTCTAGCTTCAAACAAGTATTATAACAAATATGTATGATATCTTTGCAAACCAGAAGCTGAATGATATTCTTCCTAAGAATTATTATATATGATATTCTTTTCAACAACTTTAATAAACTTTCAACTTTAATAATAGTATTATTTATAGCTAATGCTTATGTTGCCGGTCTCTCTGGCCGAGGGGTTACAACACTTTCTCCGTAATCCCGTTTATCACGCAGAGTCTCATAGCAGGGCGAGAGCTGGGAGCGGTTCGACCCCCGCTGGTGACTTGCGGGATAACTGAGCCGGCCGCTCACAAAGCAATGGCAAACTACTGAGCGTAATCTTGCCAAGAAATCAACATACAGCTGAAAGATGCTGATGTTGACAGCGATGTCCTGTAAAGGATATGCAAAACATTTAATGCTTATGTTAATAAGACCATACTAATTCACACAATCCTATTTCAAAATGCTCCAAGCTACCTTTGGCCATTGTTTAAGTATAAGGCAAGACATAGCGAGCAACTAAACATACTTCATATCCCTAAACCTAGGATTGACTTATATAAAACAAGCTCCCACAAGAAATCAAAGACATCACTAATCACTATACATACAGTCGCAACCTGTTTGAACACTATCTTAGTACAGAATAAAGGCCCTCCTAAAACAAACACAAAAATTAATGAAAATTATCTCTAACGACAACTAGCTATTAAACATTCCCATATGTATGACACCTTCCTTAGGTATTTTTAATGACCATGTCAAAAATTGCCTTAGTGAGTCATGTATCATTGATTATTGTCCATGAGTTTTAATGCATATTGTTCTTGTGTTGTCTAAGATTAGCTTCATAAGTGTTGTTGAATGAAATAACGTATGAGAGGAAGGAGAGAAGAAGGGCAGAATGTCAGATAGTCCTGCGGGCCCAATTCTTAACACTTTGGAAATAAAGTTTGTTCGTTCGTTCGTTGGTTCATTCGTTCGTTCGTTCGTTGGTTCGATGTTCCTTCGGACTATTACAATCAAAGCCTCTCTCACCAGTCAGTACCCACGATGATATTCTGTGTATTTAATATGTATAATGCTTCAGTTTCTGACCAAATGTTTAATGATAGTATGCCTACTGAGTATTTATTATGTGATTCTTTTAATGTAGTATTTATAATTTCATATTCCTAACCAGTATTTTATTTAATTATAATCGTTGTTATACGTATATATAATGTTTTTACCCTCATACAAACCATTATTTATAATGATAGTTTTTGTAACTTTAGTTATAATAGTAATGATTTCAACCAGCACTTATAATAATATAATTCTTAAGCTTTATTTGCAAAGCTTATCTTTATAACCAGTGTTGAATGATATTCATTCACATTGTGTTGTGGTATTGTTTTCGCGTGTTTTCAATATATTACAGCCCTTTTATTCTTTTTGCTTGAGCGGTTTTTGGCTAGTTTTATGATGATGCTGTGTTCAAACATTTAGTTTAGTTTTAGTTTAGTCGATGGGATCAACATCACATCACACGGGTGTAACCCATAAGTGCTCCGTTCTACTCCTAACTCAAGTCTGAGTCCGGAGAATCTCAGCTCAGTGCACGAACTCCGTAGCACCGGCGATGATCCTGAAATACTTTGGGTAGATTTTTAACTCGAAATTTGCCCGGGCAGCGCCGTTAGGCTACTCTTTTTCGATTGTCAACTGCCAGTTGCTCTTCAAAGACTAAAACAACTGAATAAATTATGGAGCGGGACAGATATAACTATAACAATTATATTTTTAAGAGCATCATCTTTCCCATTGCACCATACGCCTGTGAGACCTGGACATTTACTAACAAAGCTGAACAGCGCATAAATGCTTTAGAATCCAAATGTTATAGACGGGTTCTAAGAGTATTTTGGGTAAAGAAAAGAACAAATGCATACATACTTCAAGATCTGAATATGGAAGTATTGGCTATTAAAGACGATAAAACAAAGAAAATTGATATATGTTGGTCACTTGAAACGTCATGAAAGCTTGGAGAGAACAATAATCGAGGGGTATATACCTGGGAAGAGAGGAAGAGAAAGGCCAAAGAGAAGATGGGTGCAGGATGTGGCGAATGATCACCAGATGGGTGTATCGGACGCGGGATATCTTGCTTATGATCGAGAGGTTTTCCGGAAGGTTGTTATGGGAGCGAGGTTCTGCACAGGACATGCTACTGAATGAATGAATGAATGAATGAATGAATGAATGAATGAATGAATGAATGAATTTTTTAAGTGCGCAAGAATATCACACGGGCGTCCGATCTCACTACCCAGAGACCAGGAGAAATTTTGTTACACTAAAAGTCCACGTGTAAGTAAATCCCGCTCTCACCGGGGCTTGAACCCGTGACATCCAGCACTCGAGGCGGACACCATACCTCGTGGCCACTCAGGTGCCAACCCCCCCCCCCCCCCCCCCCAAAAAAAAAAAGTTCAAACGTTTAAAGAAGGGGGAGGGGTAAAACAGGAGGTAGGGCGGTTTTTTTTTTACAGGCGCGAGGTTTTATTTCATAGCACCGGGTTTTAACCCGTATGATGGCTTAGTCTTGTTACCACAAGGCGGACTGACAAAGAATTATTTCCTGCCGATGCACGTAAAACTATTACTTTCTTAGAAAGACTACTAGGGAGCACTGCACTTGTTTGTGTCTATTTATTCAATGACGCTTTCTGTCGTCTGCCATACTTTGTGAAACTAAGGCCGCTGTAACATGTGAGCAGAGAAACTGTCTGCTGGTACAGCAGTCTGGCGCGCCATGTCCCGTGTCGGGGAGGTCCATGTTTGGATGAGACCGACCCAGGAGCCCGGACCAGTGTGTGTGCATACTCTTCCTCCTCCCCCTCTTCCTCCTCCTCCTCTTCCTTTTCCTCCTCCTCCTCCTCCTCCTCCTTTCTTCTTCTTCTTCTTCTTCTTCTTCTTCTTCTTCTTCTTCTTCTTCTTCTTCTTCTTCTTCTTCTTCTTCTTCTTCTCCTCCTCCTCCTCCCACCACCACCACTACTACTACTACTACTACTACTACTACTACTACTACTACTACTACTACTACTACTACTACTACTACTACTACTACTACTACTACTACTACTACTACTACTATACAATAGCAACAACTACTACTACTACTACTACTAATACTACTACTAATACTACTACTATACAACAACAACAACAATAACAACAACAACAACAATAACAACAACAACAACTATTGCTGCTGCTACTACTACTACTACTACTACTACTACTACTACTACTACTACTACTACTACTACTACTACTACTACTACTACTACTACTACTACTACTACTATACAATAACAACAACAACAACAAAACTACTACTACTACTACTACTACTACTACTACTACTACTACTACTACTACTACTACTACTACTACTACTACTACTACTACTAATACAATGCAATAACAACACAACTGCTACAACTACTATACTACTACTACTACTACTACTACTACTACTACTACTACTACTACTACTACTACTACTACTACTACTACTAATGCTACTACTACTACTACTACTACTACTACTACTACTACTACTACTACTACTACTACTACTCCTACTACTACTACTACTACTACTACTACTACTACTACTAGTACTCCTACTACTAATACTACTACTACTACTGCTGCTGCTGCTGCTGCTACTACTACTACTACTATTACTACTACTACTACTGCTATACAACAACAACAACAACAGCAGCAGCAACTGCTACTACTATACAATAAGGACAACAGCAACAACAGCAACTACTACTACTACTACTACTACTACTACTACTACTACTACTACTGCTGCTGCTGCTGCTGCTGCTACTACTACTACTACTACTACTACTATGCACTAACAGCAACTACTACTATACTACTACTACTACTACTACTATTATTACTACTACTACTACTACTACTACTACTACTACTACTACTACTACTACTACTACTACTACTACTACGCACTAACAGCAACTACTACTATACTACTACTACTACTACTACTACTACTACTACTACTACTACTACTACTACTACTACTACTACTACTACTACTATTATTACTACTACTGCTGCTTCATCCAACGTCACAGCGAACTGCGTTGTGGTAAACGCCCCAAGGTGGCCAGAGGAAACGTTTTAAAGACACTGAAAATTTCACTGAATGCTTTTGGAATTCATCATGACACCTGGGAGGCTGCAGTCAGAGACCGAAATTCGTGGCGTGCATCATTACGCAAGTGTGCAGTCATATGTGAGGCAACCAGGACTGCAAGAGCTGTGAAGGAAAGGCAGGACAGAAAAACCACTGCAGGAAATCCTCCTCCAGAGACGTCAAGCATTCTTTGCCCACATTGTCAAAGAACATTTCGAGCCAAAATAGGCCTTATCAGCCATCTTAGAACCCACGGCTCCACACCTTCAACCCCACTGGATGAAATGAATGGTCATCATCATTCTTGATGGACAAACAACAACAACAACAACTGCTGCTATACAACAACTACAACAACTACTTACTACTACCACTATTGATATACTACAACAACAACAGCGACACGCCAGGAAACTAAGCCACTTCCACACAGTCTGCTTAGGAAGCTATTGAAGATTAAATTGCAAGCCAATGTCCCAGACACTGAATTCCTAGAAAGAGCGTCCATGCCCAGTATCCACACACTTCTAATAAAGAATCAGATTCGCTGGGCTGGTCACTTGACTCGCATGCTAGATCATGGGCTCGCTAAAACGAATTTTTTACGGCTAGCTGCGCTGTGGTAAACGCTCCCAAGGCGGTCTGAGAAAACTCATTAAGGAAACTCTGAATATCTCACTAAAAGCTTTCGGAATTCATCATGACACTTGGGAGATTGCAGCAAAAGACCGAGATTCGTGGCGTACATCATTACGTTAGGATATAGTCACCAGTGAAGCAACTGGAACTGCAAGATCTAGTTGTGAAGAAAAAAAAAAGACTGGACAGAAAAACCACTGCTGGAGATCCTCCTCCCAGAACGTCAAGCATTCTGTGCCCACACTGTCAAATAAAATTTCGAACCAAAATAGACCTTAACAGCCATCTTAGAACTCACGGCTGCTAACTTTCAACCCCACTGGATAAAATGAATGGTCATCATATTTCTTGAAAGACAAACAACACAACGAAAACAATAGCAACTACTACTTATACTGCTATTAGCACTACTACTATACTACTACTATTACTACTACTATTACATTTCTACTTCAAGTATCTTGCCGACCGAGTGAGCGATCATGTCGTGTAACATCTCTCGCTGTATTTTGCAATAAATGCAGTATTAACACGTACGTAAATGTATTCATCAGCGAGCATCGATGACATGTCACAACTGGTATAATAAACATGTTTTAATGTCACTGATGTCCAAGCACAGGCTTGTCACTGTCAAACTATTCGTGAAGCAGATATCATGTCTATCAACAACAGGCTTGATTAATGTATTCTGAGGGGAAACCCAATACTAAAGAAAGCTTGTAGAAGGACCACAGACAGGGAAGTCAAAGAGAGGAATAATATGCAACCAGCTGTAGCAGACAGGTGGAAATGTGCAGCGGCGGGAATAACAGTGTTGGCATTCCTGCATTCTGGAGAGCACATAATGAATAATCTAATCATGATAATAACGAAGTAGAAAGGGAAGAAAAGGGTGTAGGATGAGAAGATGATAATTATTATTGTGATGTGTATGATATCACACTGATGTTGGACAACAGGATGCCTTCATCCGACATATAGGACTTCGCGTTGGAGTTCAAGCCAACGAACACAAACAAGCAAGCAAGCAAGCATTGTGATTTTGATATTGACACAATGATTATGGTTGTGGTATTGATATTGAGATGATGGTTATGATTGTGGCATTGATATTAAGATGATATTTATGATTTTGATGTTGATATTGAGATGATGGTTATGATTGTGGTATTGATATTGAGATGATGGTTATGATTGTGGTATTGATTTCGAGATGATGGTTATTCTTCTTCTTCTTCTTTCGTTCGCCTGAAATATGATTATAACTGCAATGTTGTCTCTTGTATGAATCTAACAGTCTTTTTTAGTTCACTCAGCAAATGATGGTTATGATATTGGTATTGATACTGAGATGATGGTTATTTTGTTGGAATGCGACAGTTCTACAAGAAACAAATGAAAACCGTAAAATTATTAGGGAAATTAGACGTAGAGACACAATGGTTTTGGGTATGTTATGAGGAGAAATTAACTAGAAAACTTAGTGACGACAGGGAAACTTTAAGCGAAAAAGAACTAGAAAGCACGAACGAACTAAGGCACTTATTTTTCGAAGGGTTCAGATTGATTGATTGATTGATTGATTTAGGAACCGACATCACAGCATTCGGGACATTCCCATAAGCGCTCCGTCCCCATCTTCAGCAACCAGCGAAGAGTTCCAACACTAATAGTTCCAGTAGCAATCTTATTATATGTCCGTCTCGCCTTTCCTCTGAGCGTCGAGCATCGGCCAGATCCCCTTGTCACACCTCGCTGCCTCATTCAAAGGGTTCAGAATTGGGTATGCAGGGCCATCTGACATCCTACCAATATTATCTCTCAGCTCTCATACATTATCTCATTCATACATTAAAAGAAATGCATACATCAATTATGAAGCTAATCTTAGACAACAAGAGAAACAATATGCATTAAAACACATAGAAAATGTGCAATAATCAATAATACATGTTTCACTAAAGGTGGTTTTAGAAGACGGCAGAGAGATATATACCTGTATGGATTTGCCAAATGGCATAATCGGAACAAATACAAAGACGTGATATAAGGCTATGATGATCGTGTGGGATGGCGACCCATGACCGAACACTCTTGTCAGCATGTGGCACAACGACACACGCACGCACACACATATACACACACGCACACACACGCACGCACACACACAGACACGCACTCTCTCTCTCTCTCTCTCTCTCTCTCTCTCTCTCTCTCTCTCTCTCTCCCTCTCTTCACAAATTCACAAAGTATTGCAGTACTTTAATTCCTTGAAGCCTTGTATTAATCCAATTTGGGGTGGTCTGTTTCGTTAAGAAACGTAAAGGACCTTTCCACACGCCTGAATATTCACTGGGCATATGTTGCAAGACAAGTCGAGTCTTAGACCTAATGGCATTAAATGGGTGATGTATTACACCGTCTGTGTTGGGCCGTTTTGCTTTATCTGATTTCATTGTTGTTTGCTTTATGTCGTTCTGTAATCATATCATAACATGGTTGTATGTTTCGTGTATTTCTGTTGTTTTCCTTTCCATAGTTGTCTGTTTAGTGCCGTGTATTAATCATTCCGTAGCAAAGTTGTCTGTTCGGACACTACTGTAATAATCTCAGTCTACAGTTGCCTGTTTCGTGTCATTCTTGTCATAATCCCATTCCATGCTTTCTGCTTCTCGCAGTTCTCTTAATTTCAAGCGTGTCTGAATTAAGCGAGCGCATTGGTACAACGATAAGGACAATGCATTGGCATTGGCACGGGTGTGGTAAGACAGGGTTCAATGCCAGCTGTCGTGGTTCGCTACCAGAAGTAAAGAGTGATCACCTAACCCTGCATACACCCGGCCAACAAACGTGTCATGGTGCTCTTACTGCAGACGCCCGCAGCAGGTCTTTATAGCGAAACTTGTTTTTGTTGTTGTTTTGGATGTCTTGACATGTTTATATTCCTGATTTTACATGTCTTTCTTGGTCTATCCCTATCTCTGCTTGCAAACATCTCGCTCTGTGCTGCTGTCGTTAGTGTCCTTACATGCCTCACGTTGTGGCTATGCCAAGAGCGTGTTTGATATTTCACTTGTATGCCTAACGTTGTGGCTATGCCAAGAGCGTGTTTGATATTTCACTTATATGCCTAACGTTGTGGCCAAGCCAAGAGAGTGTTTGATATTTCACTTGCATGGCTAACGTTGTGGCCAAGCCAAGAGAGTGTTTGATATTTCACTTGCATGGCTAACGTTGTGGCCAAGCCAAGAGAGTGTTTGATATTTCACTTGTATGCCTCACGTTGTGGCCAAGCCAAGAGAGTGTTTGATATTTCACTTGCATGGCTAACGTTGTGGCTATGCCAAGAGAGTGTTTGATATTTCACTTGTATGCCTAACGTTGTGGCCAAGCCAAGAGCGTGTTTGATATTTCACTTGTATGCCTAACGTTGTGGCCAAGCCAAGAGAGTGTTTGATATTTCACTTGCATGGCTAACGTTGTGGCTATGCCAAGAGAGTGTTTGATATTTCACTTGTATGCCTAACGTTGTGGCCAAGCCAAGAGAGTGTTTGATATTTCACTTGCATGGCTAACGTTGTGGCTATGCCAAGAGCGTGTTTGATATGTAACTTGTATGCCTAACGTTGTGGCCAAGCCAAGAGAGTGTTTGATATTTCACTTGCATGGCTAACGTTGTGGCTATGCCAAGAGAGTGTTTGATATTTAACTTGTATGCCTAACGTTGTGGCTATGCCAAGAGAGTGTTTGATATTTAACTTGTATGCCTAACGTTGTGGCTATGCCAAGAGAGTGTTTGATATTTAACTTATATGCCTAACGTTGTGGCTATGCCAAGAGAGTGTTTGATATTTCACTTGCATGGCTAACGTTGTGGCTATGCCAAGAGCGTGTTTGATATTTAACTTGTATGCCTAACGTTGTGGCTATGCCAAGAGAGTGTTTGATATTTAACTTGTATGCCTAACGTTGTGGCTATGCCAAGAGAGTGTTTGATATTTAACTGATTCGGTGTTAAATGAAAAGTAGGATTGGATGGTACACAATCAAGTGGATAAGGATTATCATGTAAATTTCGGCTCACTGAGCATTGAAATTGAGGAAAATAGACGAAACAATTCAAGTAACATGATAGTATGAAGATATAGCGTCCTTCTGTCCAAATAAGGAGTGACATTTGGCGACCCTTCGGCACTGAATGAGCTAATCACTTCAAAAAGTCTTCTTGGTTCTGTTATATCTTCATAGCGTGTACATGTGCCAGATGTTTCATGCCAGCAGCTTCTCGTTGTGTGTAGGTAACCACATCTCATATCTCAGTATACGGAGGTTAGCATGGACGAATGGATAAGAGCGGCCGTTTTTAAAATCTGGTGCGCTGATGCCGAGGTAGCGGATCCAACCCCTACACCGGTCAGTTGGATTAAAATGTTGACTTCTCGTCCTTGACGTGGGAACGTAAATTACAAGTACCTCTGAAGTCGCAGTGGGTTAGCCTGATTGCGAGGGACACTGATAATAGAGAAAGCCAATTCACATGCAAAAATCAGTCGAGTTACACTAAAAGTTATAGCATGTGATATACTAGTCTTGAGTTAAAAGCGACGCGCGCACACAATCCGCCTCAAATAAAAACAAAAAACAAACATGTCACTATACGATTGTTACTATACGTTTGTCAATATTCCTTTGTCACTATACTGAGATTAAATTATTCTATGTTTGCTCTATGTTCTGTGTTGTGTTGTTCTATTTTGCAAAGTTACGTATATTGATTATCTTATTTTGTGTTTTCTTCTTCCAATTTGTGACATTAAAGTAATGCACCAGAATTTTATTTTTCCTCTGCGAATAATAAAGATAGAAATATGAAATTTTGCACTCTTTAAAATTGGATTATCTCTATTGTTTGTGTGAAACTGCACAACATTTGGACCATCAGAACAGCTACAGTAATCCGTTAAGATGACGTGTGCCGACAACTTGCGTAACAAACAGCGAAATGAAATAGAAATGATGGTTTGTGGAAAGAAAAAACGTTTGAACATTCACAAACATGTGTGTGTGTGTGTGTGCGTGCGTGCGTGCGTGTGTGTGTGCGTGTGTGTATGTGTGTGTGCTACGTGCGTGCGTGCGTATGTGTGTGTGTGTGTGTGTGTGTGTGTGTGTGTGCTGTGTATGGAAGTTGTACAGTAGATAGGAGCACCGTCAGTCGCTGGGCTTAGAGAGTTAAAGCTTCACAAATTGAATAGGCGGAGTTGCACGATCTTCCGCGCTCTGGACATCCTGTCACGACTACCAGCCCAAATATGTTCAGTGCAAGTGAAGCACTGGCCTTACAGCTGTCAGTCAGCAAGGAAGTGCGTTTTAATATTTTCAAAACTCTTATATTTTCAAAGGTTTGGGTAAGACAGGTCCTGCTATGCTTAACAAACGAGCACACATTTTAAAGGATAAGAATTGTATCTGACATTTTAGAGCGATTGAGTGCTGAAAGTGAGACGTTTTGTCAAAGATCAGTACAGGTGACGAAATCTGGGTGCATTATTTTGATCCTGAGACTAAAATGCAGTCAATGGAGTGGCATCATGCACAGTCACCAAATTGAAAGAAGTGCAAGGCAACTCTATCAGCAGGTAAGGTTATGATCATTGTCTTTTGGGACAATAATGGTGTGATTCTTGTGGAAGTGATGCCAAAACGAGAGACAACCTTGTGGAAGTGATGCCAAGACGAGAGACAACCTTGTTTAAAGTGATGCCAAGAGGTTAGAAATCGTGTGGAAGTGATGTCGAGAAGTGAGCAAGTGATGCTAAAAGGTGCGAAACATTGTGGAAATGATGCCAAGACCAGAGACCACCAAGTGGAAGTGCTTCCCAGAAGAGAGACAACCTTGTGGAATTGATGCAAAGTGATGAGACAACCTTGTGGAAGTGATGCCTAGTTGTTGAGACAATCAATTCTAAGGCTAACATCCAAACACTAACCTATCTAAAGAAGCGGCTCTACAGAGTTTGTCTTAACAATAATCCAGCAGAACTGGTAGATGCAATTATACACTCCCTCACACAACTGAGAAACACGGGAGGCAATTGCCAAATTGGGCTGGGCTGTATTCGGTCATCCATCCCATAGACTAAATCTGGATACTTTTGATTTTCATCTTTTTCCGTCTTACTTAAATATGCATGCCTTGGGGGCAAGGTGTGATGATGATGAGGGTGTAATTCCTGCAGTTCAGACATGGCTACACGAGCAGGACAAACCCTGATACGGTCAAGCCAAGTACGAACTTGTTTCCCGCTGGCGTAGTGCCACACAGGTTGATGGTGTGTATGTAAACAAGTGCCATGTATAGGTGAAATGTTCATGTATATTTTTGTGAAATTCATTCATTTTCAAGAAATAGTTTCCGGAAAATAAAACAATGTTGCATTACCTTGTGACCATCCCTAGTAGACAGGCTCATTGATGAATGTGTTCTACTTTGTTCTTCAGTTTTGTTTTACTTAGGTACATTGGCTAAGGTATTCTGGTTTGTTTTTATGATTTTGTTCTAGATAGTTAAAAAGTAATTACAAATCCTTTACAGGATAACGCAGTCAACCCCATTTTTTTCCCCCTGTTCTTTATATTTTGGCACGGTTTACGTTCAGTAGTTTGCCATTGCTTCCTGAACGACCGTACCCATACTGTTTCATAAAAAAGCTAACACAAGACGGTCTGCTGCCAAATCCCTCGCAGCTGTCATTGGAACGTGTATCAGGGATACGATCTGCGTCGGTAACTCGTTTGCCACGAAGCCAGCTCTTCTAGATAGGCTTACTGATTAAACAGAATCCTACAAGAAAAAAAAAAAAAAAAAAAAGAAAAGACAAAGACTAGCTATAACAATGATACAATAGGAAACAATGCAGGTGTAATGAGAATATATCGGTGGCGGATATAAGCATGTCATATAGCTAAAATAAAAATATAGCAATATCACACCTGTGAATGTACAATAGAAATACACAGTATGGTGGATATGATATAATGATAAACGTTGAACAACCGAACAAAGAGCTGTAACTATAGACAATGAGACTGAATATCCGGGGCAACCAGCTGTAGAAACAGCCATTTATTATACATATATCTGGGTGTTGCCTGGCCGCAAGGCTTAAAGCGCTTAAGCTAAAACTCCCGGTGCATTGGCTGTGTGGTGGGTGTCTCATTGTTAAGGGGTTTGGCTTTTGCTATGTTGAGTTTGGGGGTCTGTACTAATCTTTGTTTTAGCTGGTGGTGCAAAGTTGTTTCACTTTACTGTATGTGAGCTTAATACGTTCGCGTTTAAATATGGATACCTACATACATTCTTCTGGTTTAGCTGTTTATATATATATTTATATTATATGTATGTTAGTTGCATGTCATTTACGTAGCAGTCTACTCTAGCATCCTTTGGTTGTTTGTGATTCCTGGGCAAGTTTACGTTAAGTAGTTTGCCATTGCTTTCTGAACGACCGGCACTCATACTATTGTATAAAACCTCGCAAGGCGAACTGCTTCCAAATCTCCCCCAACTGTTTCGAACGTGACATGAGCATTCTTAATCCATTCGCCACAGTGCCGACATAGGTATGTACTTAAGTTAAATCCACGGCTTCATAGAGGGTTAGTGTACTTGTCTGCCAAGACAGTTCAATCCCCAAGAGACGCCTCTCCGAACCTCTGCCACTTCGAGGTGGACCCAGTGTCAAGACAGTTCAATCCCCAAGAGACGCCTATCCGGACCTCTGCCACTCCGAGGTGGACCCAGTGTCAAGACAGTTCAATCCCCAAGAGACGCCTCTCCGGACCTCTACCACTTCGAGGTGGACCCAGTGTTAAGACAGTTCAATCCCCAAAAGAGGCTTCTCCCAACCTCTGCCTCTTCGAGGTGGACCCTGTTCCAAGAAAGTTCAATCCCCAACAGAGGTCTCTCCCGACCTCTGCCACTTCGAGGTGGACCCTGTGCCATGAAGCAACTGTGTAGGTCTGGCAGACGTGACAATCAGACTGTCTAGGCAAGGAAGACGACGAGTAACGGAACTGACCATCAAACCTAATATGTTGAGGCCTGGAATATATGAAGGCTTTACATTTTAAACCTCAACAACACTATAAGGTTACCCGTACCGTAAAGCTGTCGATGGCGTGTGCGTGTGCTTGTGCAGCAATTTCTCCTGGAGATATCGTATTGCTTCTGTCTTTGTTCACACTGTAGAAACAATACGGTTCCTTTTATTTCACTTCATCTAAACTAGTCTAAACATTACATTACTTGACGTTGCGTCATTTTTTCTGAGGTTTGACCCATAACCTAGATTTGTATTACAACACTAGTTTCATTATTTACGGCACCGCCATTGCCTGTCGTTATATTCGACCCATATCTCTATTCCATGTCGCATTTATTACTTGTTATTGTTAATTATAGTTTCCTGTTTCTCTCCCGCTCGTAATGCTGTAATAATAAACACTTGCAATATTTGACACTGTCACTACATATACACTATTCTATTTTTTTTTTAGGTTATATTGTTTTCTTCTTAATGTTTATTCTCATTGCTGAGTATTACCAGATGCCCAACTACGTCGAACTCATTGTTTCAATGAAATGTGAGTCCGTGCTATAAAATTCGCCCGGATCGCTTTCTTAGCTCGTTTCTTACAATGGGAATGCGTGACATCAACTTATGAACGGCTCTAACTGACAGGACAGCAAGGCAGACTTTAACATAAATGTGTAAGATTCCCATCCTGCAGGCAGATGCCACCCTGTTATCACGGGATGTATTTAACGGTTGGGAAATTCTTATTCCCGTAGCTGATGACGCAATGACAGTTGTCGATTATGGCTTCAATGTGTAGCAGATCATTTTGTGGAAAGGACAATCAGAAAAGACATCATTCGACTTCTGCTGGCAGAGACCAGGTACAAATGAGCGATTAACTAGTCCAATGACGTACTTTTCTCATTATAAAATTAAAATAATCATATTTCTGGCAACTGTCCACTGCCAGCGGAGATAACGGCTATTCCGCGATTTATTATGACAGTTGAGACATTTTATTTGTTTTCGACAAACATTACACACAACAACTTTTGTTTTTAGAACAGGATATGTAATCTCACTATCCAGGATAATTGTGCTTTCATTAGAAAATGAATGGTTATTGTAAACATTGCCAGCAGTATTCTTGGGGAGAGGAATAGAACAAACCACCTTACTTCGTTATACCGTAGTTTAGAATA